>CAEGAG010181451.1:0-20660 GCA_903067065.1 Brachyrhaphis terrabensis
TATATATTATTTTATTTTTATTTTTTTTACTTTAGTCTGAATAGGCATGCTTCTATTTACCTTTAACTTGGTCCTGGTGCTTCTGAATTTCCTCACTTTAGGACAATAAAAAATATTTCTATTACATTCTATTGTATTTGTAATGAAAGATTTGCCAGGCCTTTTAGGTATGTGTTTTCTCCATCTCGACTGTTTCGATATCAGAGCCTGCCTCGCACCTTTACCCAGTCAGATGACCTCCTACACTGAGTAAATACTAGTGTTTGCTTTAAACGTTCAGAAAAACCAGTCCAACTCAAGAGGGCTCTGATGTCACGTGACTTTCTCGGTGTTTCTTAACCGAGAGTCACATGACCCTGACGTCAGCGCTAACAGTGGCGACAAAGTGTTAAATGCGGACTTATTGACCTCTAAACCTTTTCATACAGACAGAAGAAACCTGAGACCATTAAACACCGACTGTATTAGGTTTTTCTTCTCTGTAATATCGCTTTATAAGTCTTCTTCTTGTTCTCTTTTTTTGCGACGCCAACGTTAGCTAAGCTAGCACGGCCCAGCTAACCGTAGCTAACTGTCTGTTTGTTGTGGTGTTGTGATTTGTTTTTTTTATCCCGGTGGAAAAAAGAAATATGATCTCTGCTGGCGGACAGCCTTGGGGTTGGATGGGAGTGATGTTACCGCTCATTTTAGGTGAGTAATTGCTTTAAGTCATTATGGCTTTACTGGAAAAACAACGTTAGCAGCTCGAAAGCTGGCAGATATTAAACCTAAATGATGAAATGTTAAAACCAAGCAGGCATGCTGACAGTTACTAATGTGATACAGTTAAAATAAGAAGCAAAGTTTTGACGTATATTGTTTTTCTTTACATATTTAATGTGGTTTATGGAGTCACGTGAATTCCTGAAGCTTTCATTTTCAACCTCGCCCGCTTCTTCTCTAGTTACATGTTTTCTTTCAGGTCAGCCTTAAAAACAATAGGTCGTTTTCTAAAAGTTTAAAGTATGGAGAAATTTCAATCTAATCATATCTTAATTATTATTTTTTAAAAGGTATGTTACGCTTTAAGAGTATAAAACATTACATGTGTCTTATGTCTCATCGACATCTAGAAAAACTCATCCATGCGTTTATCTTCAGTCGCATTGATTATTGCAACAGCGTCTTCACAGGTCTGTCCAACAATTCAATCAAGCAGCTGATCCAGAACGCTGCTGCTCGTGTTCTCACTAAAACCAGGAAGATAGAGCACATAACACCAGTTTTAAAGTCCCTACACTGGCTCCTTGTAGCTCAAATCACTGAACGGCTCAGCACCACAATACATTAAAGATCTGCTGCTGTTTATCAACCTTCCAGACCTCTCAGGTCTTCTGGCTTTGTTCTGCTCTGCATCCACAGAACCAGAACGAGAAGCAGCATTCAGCTTCTATGCACCACAAATTGGGAACAAACTTCCAGAAAACTGTAAAACAGCTGAAACACTGACTTCCTTTAAATCTCAACTAAAAATCCACCTGTTTAGAGTTGTATTTGAAACGTAATCAATTACGAATTTAGCGATGGGACTTGGCTTAATGCAATGTTTTGATTGTTGATTCTGTGTTGCATGACTTTGTGTTTTTATGTTTGTTATGATGTAAAGCACTTTGAAATGCCTTGCTGCTGAAATGTGCTATACAAATAAAATTTGATAGATTGATGTGAAATCCTTAAATTTCATCTTTTAGATATTACCATAAAACATGCAACAACTGATTTGTGCCTTTTTAAGTGGTTAAAATAGTTCTGACAATGCTTTTATTTAGCAATAATGAGGTCAGGTTTGTTATTGTACAATATATTTGAACAATTTTCTTTATTTAAACACAGCTAATATTTTTGCCTTGTAGTAAAAGAAAGACATTGAGCTTGTGTTCTTAAATCATAAAATTAGGATCCATTAGCATTTTTTCAAAGAATCTTGCATTCTGCATGACCTAATTTGGCATTTGCTCATGTATTAAATCAGTAAATATTTGGCATACAAGTGATTCAGATATCAGTCTATCTTCAGGGAAATCAAAAACTGTATTGTCTGATCTTAATTTCAGCAATAAGCCCTGGCTACATCAATTTAAAAAATATATTTTATCTTTTGAAATTCTCTACCACAAACCACAGTACTGATTTAATAAGCTTTTTATGGCGAAAGCGAAAGATATTGCCAAAGCTAGATTAAGGCTGGGTATTAAACCTCACAATTCAATTTCTATTCTTTGAGTCACAATTTGATTAGATTTTGATACCATTTTCAATCTTCTACCTGAGTCATTCTGTCATTAAAGCCCCATAAACTCAAAGAAGAACTACTTTTACTTTTTTTCTCACATCTATATGAAGTGATATTTTTAGATAATAGTTACTATCAGTCACAAACACTTCCTCTTTATTCCAATCTATGAAAAATACTACAGAAAACAGTTTGAAAAATATAAAATAGTATTTTGTCCCTAACAAGGTGAATCTGACAGGGCTGATGGCTGAGAAACAAACATGCAGTGGATGATAAACTGGAGGATGGAGCGTCTCTCAGGCCTTTGGATTTTTCTGGTCTTCTACTGCAGGAGTCTCCAACTCCAGTCCCTGCTGCAGCATTTAGATGCATCCCTGCTCCAACACGCCTGAATTAAATGACTGACTCGTTACCAGGCCTTTGCCAACCTTGATGTCATGCTGAGGAGGTAATTCAGTCATTGGATTCAGCGTGTTGGAGCAGATAAAAGCTGCAGGAACGGAGGAATGGAGTTGGGAACCTTTGATCTATTACATGTAGATTTTTAGGCCTTCTCTTGCAAATTGCAAAGAAATGTCATGTGGCTTAAAACTTTTGCACAGTGTGTTTAATATTAGAAGATAATTTAATTAGTGGGTCTTTTTATCTAGTATATTTTTAAATAAACTAAATCAAGACCTGAACTTTAGTTAAAGTAGCCGACTTTTTGAACCAAGTCAACGGTGGAAATGTTCAATGTGGTTAATTATTGGTTAAAAGTATTACTGCTATGCTCTTCTACCGCAACCCAAATATCCTGTTAGTAGTTATTCGTTTTCAGTTCGTTGCATGAGATCTGGCCTTGCTTGGTTTTTTTTTTTTTATGTCTAACACGCTTTGCATTGCTGATTTAAATACACAAATTAGTTGAGTTTTATCTGCTTGGTTACCATGATCTTTTCCTCCTATCATGCAACTGTTGTTTTGGTTGTTGCTCTTTGGTGCCTCTGCAGAGGCAGCAGCTTGCTTTATAAATCAGGTACTCAATCAAAAGGGACTTCTTTTGTTGTTGCCCAGATGTCTTAGATTTTGTTTTATTTTTAAAATCTCTTTCAAACTAAGCAGAGCTTCGAATGAATTCTGTAACCCTTAAAAAGGAAGTGAAATACAGCAGTTCATCGCAGTGCAGGATAAGGATCTCCTAATCTTTCTTACAAATTGACTTTCTTCATCATAATTTAGTTACTGTAGTTTTTGTGTAATAGTAATAAACACATTTCCAGTGAAGTGTATCAAAAGCATTGACCAAACTGTATACATTTAATTAAAATCTCCACCTTTGGCGATACAAGCTTTCAATTTCATTTTACTCAAAAACATTAAAACAAAAATCTTATTTCAGACGTTTTCAACTAAGAAGATGCTTCAGAATGTTTCCAAAATCTCTGATTATGAGCAATGTTTTATAATTTTTAGCAGTATTTCAAAGTGCAGAAATGAATTTTCTCAAATAGTTTTTTTGTGACATTCACATGCGTGATTATGTTTAATATTTAGTTAATATTGATTAGTTGAACCCATAAAGAAATCATTCCTTTACGTGCATTATCTGTTTGATACTGTTGGGGAAATTTCTAGATGGTAAATCATGTTTGTTTTTTATTAATAGTTTAGTTTGGAGACCCTGTGTTGATGGTTGTTTTGCTTCTTGAAGTTTTATAATAAACATGCTTTTGATAATTTGATTAAATGAGGTCATGCATGACTAGAGCTTTTTTTTTTATGGAAATGCTTTAAAAATTAACACAGTTATCTCTTTCATCATTACAAAAATAATTGTAATCGTACAAAGTAGCATAACTTGATATCATTACGAATAATAGACGTTTAAAAAACATAAAACCAAGATGTGATTAATTTTGTTTCGCAGCTGCCTTCCTGCATCAGAGTTTTGCCACGGTTGCCACACCGACGCCCGCCCAAACCACCGCTGCGCCACACAAAGACCCGGGTCGGCCCGACAGAGGGAAGTACAACGTGACCAACAGCAACAACACCGTGTGTTTACTGGCTTACATGGGCCTCCAGCTCAACATCACCTACAACTCCACCTCCCAGAACAAGGTGCCCACATGAGGCGGCGGCTTAAGCGAAACCTCGGCCGCAGACGGGCAGCGACCGTAACCCTCTGATTTGCTCACAGGCGGTGCAGGAGCTGGTGAACATCAAGCCCAACGCGACGCTGGCTTCAGGCTCATGTGAAGCAGACAGGGCCGTGCTGGAGCTGAAGACCGATGCAAATAAAACCGTGCTCACCTTTGTCTTCACTCAGGCGAGTCTCTGCATCATGTTGTACTTCACGCACCTCGCCACTAGATGGCAGCGGGAGCTCGATGTGAACCTGCTCATGTTGCTGTGACTTACATGGAGGTGTGGCTGTTTGTCTGCAGAATACCACGTCCAGTACGTACCACCTGAGTGAAGCATCTCTGATAACAAGTGTGCTGAATCTGAAAGGTGAGCCTCCTCCTCTGCATCTACCCTGTTGTGGGATAACTTTTTTTTTTTTTTTTACAGTGACGGATACATACATATATACTCTAATTACTGAATTTGTTCTGATTAGCTCACAAGAAACACATTTTTCTTTAAGTTTTCTAGGTTAGCAGTATGAAGATGAATGGCAAAATAGACTTTCTGTAATACTTAAGTTAAATTCATGTCAATGTTTTTATATAATATTCAGTTATGGCTCAGCTTTCTGTGCTCATTAAATCCAACAAAGTCAAAATCAAATTCCAAAGACAAACCTTATAAAGCATGCAGTCAATATCTCTCAGTAAGGGTGGACATTTATCGTATTCTTTACTATTTATCATGATAAATCTTAGTCCAAGCATTTGACTAATTCCAGTTTGTATTTTCCAAAACCCCAGACTTTATGTATTTGTAGGCTTGTTAGTTTTATTGTTTTCTTCAGTTTCTTCAATGAAAATATCAATAAATATGAATTAAATTGAAAACATGACTAAATGTGGTTACTTTGTGCAGTTTAATGACACGACTTCTTGTGACTGGTGTCCTAAAGAAACGTATTACAAATGGATCCGTTTTTAAAGAGCAGTATTTGTGGGGCTGCTATGTTTACTGTGCCATACAGAAATGGCCATATATTTAGTTTTTTATGTTTCTACTTTACTGTTCAGTGGTCATGGAAAGTAGGAACCTCAGAAATGAATTTCTGCAGTTTAATGACTCCTCTGTGTTTGGCAGAGGGGAACTTCTCTGCTAAGAACAACAGCCTGGACTTCCTGCCGGGAACTCTTGGATACTCCTACATGTGCCGCATGGAGCAAACTTTGACTGTGACCCAGAATTTGTCCATCAACACCTTCCAGGTGCAGCTGCAGCCCTTTGGGGTGTCAGGAAACGCTTTCGGAGCAGGTAAAAAACACGCAGCGACATGCTTACGACAATAAAACGATGATCCAAGAGTCTCTGATCCTTAACGTTGTGTCGTTCCTTTCTCAGCTGTGGAGTGTCAGCTGGATGAAGACGACATGTTGATCCCCATCATAGTGGGAGCAGCTTTGGCGGGGCTCGTCCTCATCGTGCTCTTAGCCTACCTCATCGGCAGGAAGCGGAGCCATGCCGGCTACCAAACCATTTGAGCTCCTGGAGCTGTTACTAGATGCCGGAGCGGGGCTTTCCCCATACTGAATTTAACCACTCCACCTTTCTCCCCCTCTGTCCCTTCATCCTTTATCTATCTGTGTGTTTACTCTTCTTCTTCGCCTTCATCAGTAACACTAGACATGTGCTTTCTGAGCTGACTTTTTTCATACTAAAGGGACACCGCTGAGGGATTGTTATGAGATTCTTAAAACTCTTCACTGGTACCCAGCAAAGCAGGGGATGCATGTTGATCAGAGCGTCGCGCTGCGTTCTTCTATTTATGATTTTTGTGAAGGGAAGTGGGATCCGAGCAGATTACTTTTCCTTTTCTTGGGTGGCCATTTTTTTTATTGGTATTACCCAAAGTTTGGTTTGTTATTTAAAAAGGGAACGTCTCTGACAGTTACATTTCATTAAACGCAAACATTTCTAGGTCCTGGGAGCGGTTTTGTTTGTTTTTCAGCCCAATTTGGGGTTTTGTTTGCTAAAAGGGAAAGATGTTGCACTGAAATAAATATTTCAAAGTGGCCAAACACTCCTGTCGGTGTTGATCGGTGCCTTCCCAGCCGGGATACGGGTGGGATCCAGTAAAAGCCAATATCACACAGGAACTCCTTCACTCATTCAGTGTGCTGCCATGGAAGAGATGCACGTCTCACATAGCCTCTATGTACTGTTACTTCAACTAAAACATGCATTGTTACAAGGTAGAATTAAATATTTATACAATTTTTGTTTTGTTTTGTTTTCCCCTCATCTTAATATACACATAGTGATTTAATAATGTTTTATTGGATTTGTTTGAACTGTTTTTTTTTAAAGGAGAGGTCAATAAAAGTGAATGAAGGAAAGACGTCTGTGTTTCATGTTTTGCCTTCATCATCGCTGGTCAGACCTGTTCCTGGTTGTTTGAACTCCCTACAAGTGGAAGTGAAATAACATCACAGATGCCTGGCAGAGAAACACGGAACATCAGAGGATTCACAAAATGCAAATATCAGTAAAAGCAACTGTCATAACTATTGCACAGTGTTTAGAGCAAAACTCGACTAACATTTAATAAAATTCAAAGCATTAAACCGATAGGTTGAATTCATAACTCACTTTTGCAGGATATCTGCTAAAATTTTTGAACTTCTTTTTTGCAATGGATGCTTTTATATTTGAAAAACAGCTAATGATTCTTGATCAAAATTATAAATCGTAGCTATTTTACTTACCTGGAACAAAAAGTGTGAAAGTTTAAATGGTTTATCAAAGACACAAAAAGTAGAACAAGCTTTTAAAAAGGAGGAATGTTAATACATGTCTATAAAAGCTTTAAAATAAAAATCTGTAAAGTGTGATGTGCATTCAGATGTCTCAATCTGCTGCTCAGTCTGGTTGGATTAAGACCAAGTCCATTTTAAAGTCTCTCTTGATCCTCTATTGAGCTTTGATCTAAACTTTGCAACATTATAACGCTTCAATCTAATTGTCTAGTTTTGTGTTTAGGATCAATGTCTTGCAGATTGAAACCCTGGCTGAAGGTTTGCAGCCTTTAATGGGTTTTCTTCCAGTATTTAGCTCCATCCAGCTCTGAGCAGCTTCCCCGTCCCTATGACTTCAGGGTATTAAAGTAAAGATGTTTGCCACCATTTCCTGATTTTTATGCATCAATTTCATTCTGCCAGAAGGAGACCCAACAAAATAGATTGTTTGTAAAGCTTTAAGCATATTAGTACTTCTCACAAGGCGCTATGCTTAAATTGGTCAAGTTAGGTGGAGATTATGTGGCTCAGTGCCTGTACTCTGAAGAACACATCCTTATTTTTTGCATTATTAGTTTTCAGAAATGCACAAATTTGATCAATAGTTTATATTTTCCCCTCAATTAGACATAATGACTGAAGATTTCATAAATACCCATTGTGGAAAAGGCTGGTGTTTTCTTTCCATGTTGGTTACAAAAAACTTTTCAATTTTCTGTCATAAAAAGTGAGCAATATTTTTTATATCCGCCTTGTTTTTGTCTAGTAGAATTAGCCTTTTAAAAATTAGTTTCTGAACCTCCATCTCCATAGTTAGATGTTGCAACCCTTCAGAAGTCATGTACCTGTTGCTAAATCTAAAAAGCTTAACAAGACTTGACTGATTGGCGTTTCGAACTGTAAAAACTACAGATTTGGAGCAAATTACATTCTCACTTCCAGCTAAATCAGACCCTTCATGACCTCTTTTCTGTTATTAATAACAGCTGAAACAAATAGAGTATACACATCTCACCAAAGTCAAGCCGTATAATTTTACTTTCTCAGTTCAACTCAGGAGACAGAAAAGTCTTCATGGGAACATTTGGACAAAAATGTGGCAACAATACAAGTATGAAAATAACGCCAGGGATTCTAATACTTATTGCAAATAATAAAATAAGCTCCACCGTATGAAAAGCAGAAAGGTTCTTCAGATAATATCTAAAGGAAAGGCTCAGAAAGTTTACACCCAGGCTGCTGAATTACAGTGTAATAAATCTTTGTATGTCACAGTATCAGAAATCAACCAAAAGCTCTGCTAATATATTCAGCAGCAAACAAGCCAGGGCTTCTTTCTTCTGTTTTACAGCCTCCAGGCAGTTCTGTTGCACACTCACTTAGGTTTGCATAGATTGCTTTATAATTTAAAACAAGTAAGGAAGATAAAATTGGTTGGGAGGAGACTAAACCTCACGGCTGTCGGGATTCCTCCTCCAAGATATGTCTTCTGCATTTCTCTCTCAGTTTATCAACAGTTGTCATCGACAGCGTCCCAGGTTCTGTGAATATTTTCTGCAGAAAAAAAAACATCAGAAAAAACATCTTCTTTGCTAGGACAATGTATATATATATATATATACATAGATAAACTAACTGGACTGATGTTGCGCTCGTGCCCTTGACCTTCTCGCCTCACCTGCATGAAGGTGTGGCAGTCGAGCGTGAAAGACCCACACGTCATCTGCTTGAAGCACTCGCACACGTCGGGCAGCGAGCGCGCTCTCAGCAGCTCCGTCTGGTGGTGGAGGATCAGAGTCAGAGCAACTCTGAAGAGAACCTTGGAGCCCTCGTAGAAAAGGCAATCCCAGATCCTCAGAACCGTCTGGAAGAGAGAGGAACATGGAGGATTCCTGTTTTATGATCAACCTGAGGTCCTAACTTTGATTCTGGGATCAGCCCAGTACTTTTCCTTACCTCTATGGGGAGGATGTCGATATAGAGGCAGATGAACCAGCGCGACACCACCAGTGTCCATATGCCGGGATACTGAGCCATGAGCTGTCCCACCGCGGGGGCTTTGGTCTTTACTAGCTCCCCAAGAACCTCCTGGTCCATCTTCAATCCCAGCATGGCTGGACTGTAGTAGTCTGAAGGATTCCAGCAGCACAATTAGATTACTGTTAATCTTTTAGTTTTACGTCTACAAACAGATTACAGAAACCTCACAATTCAAGTACTTTCTCACTAAAAGCAGACCGCAGGATGCTAAATGAAGTCTCCAGCAGCTTTAGGTACAGTTGACAGAAACGCACTGAACCTGTTTAACCAGGACACTTGATATTGACAGCATACCAGGGAAATAATCTCACACCAAACTGTGAAGCAAGTGTCACAGTTTGTCCGTACAATCCACCATGAATTCAAACCAATCAGCCGGATGTGCACAGCTCTTGGTGTCCATCCGGCTGATTGGATCTTTCTTTGTCAAGACCCGAATAAATCTACCTGGGAGTATTCTGCCCAGCAACGCATCCAGGAGCCAGAAGGATTGCTCTTCATCCTTGGTGATGATGATGAGGTAGCCTGCAATGAAGTTCATCCCCTGGGAAAGACAAAATAAATTAAATGTTCAACAGATAAATCAAGAAAAAAAACATTTGTTGGATTGTTTTCTATTTTAAATATATACATATATATATTTAAAATCCTGTTTAAAGGTGATCAAATAACTTAATAACATAAATACATATACAGTTCTGGAAAAAATGCACTGAACCCCATTGAAAACCTCACGGTTATTCCACCAAATATTGACTTCTGAATTATTCTTGAGTTAAAACTTTAGTATTAACTAAATGAATATTAACTTGTTTTCTTTGCTTTATTTGAGGTCTGAAAGGACTGAATCTTTTTTTTTCATTATTTTGACCATTTGTAATTTTCTGCAAATAAATAGTAAATTTTTGCTTGGAATTTCAGAGACATGTTGTCAGTAGTTCATAGAGTAAAATAACAACGTTCATTTTACTCAAACTTATACCTATTAAAAGTAAAATCAGAGAAACTCTTAATTTTTTCCAGAGCTGTATGTGAAGAAGTTAAGAATGCCATCGAGTGCTGAAAACGTCAGAGGTTAACATTTCAATCTGTTCAGGTTAAAGAGTAGATTTTCAGTTAAACAATTTTTTTTAAATAAAACTACTAAACAGCTCATATTTAAAGTAACTGAATAATAAGCTGCTGAGTTTTGCGTCCCTGAAATATAGCAGCCAGCCAAGACATTGACCAGTCTTGGCTGGTAAATGAAGTCTTATTCATAAAAAAAAACTCTTTGAGACTCAAAGACGGAGACAGATCACTGTCAAAATGAAGACACACCTGCATGAATGTAAATACTGAGGGTGTGCCTTAAGATGCAAACCACTGGCAGAAGTCAACAACACGAAGCATTTACAAAGGAAGATCTTCAGGGAGTTATGAAACAATATTTTTCAAAGAGTGAAGAACTTTGGAGGCAGTAGGAAGGCATAGTTGAAAGAATACATTTTAGATAATGGCTACTTCTTCAAAACCTATTAAAGTTAACAGTCCATCCTGTAGAACGGATGTGAGAGGAGAGTGGAGCGTTTTGCTCACCTGGCAGTAGCCCACGGCCTGGTTGTGGTGTCCGTATGCCAGCAGCACATTGAACAGAACCTTCTGCAGACCCTCCTCCTCTCGGCTCTTGAAGAGGATGTTGTCAGGAAAGGTCCGGTGCATGTCTGTCCACAAGGCAGAATATCACCGGTGTTGGATTTGAGCTATAAAATTGGCCGATTTCTTTCTTTAAATCAGGAGTGTCAAACTTGTTTTTGTTTTGGGCCCAATCAAGATCACGAATGCTACTGAAGGGCTGGTTGAGCCAGAATGTATTGATAAAACCTGTTCAAATACTGTTAAAATATCAATTAATTCTTAAAATTAAATTTCAGTTCCTCCAGGATTTTGTGATTCTTTTTGTTTGTGGTACTAATTTGAAAATATTAGCGAAATTTGCACTTATTCATGACGGTGAATGTGGCTTTTTATTGCTCTCTGTACATATTATGGGCTACAATCTGACATAAATTAAGGCAGAAGCAGCTGTTAAGTACAAGCAAGACAGTTTTTGACAATTTTTGAGAAAAATCAGCAATAAACTCCCAAGTGTTAGTGCAATTTGTTGATTTTGTGTGAATTTCCACGATAATTCTCAAAAAACTGAAGACGATGTAATTTGGCAGTAAAGAGATAAAAACTGCATTGATTTGATTGACAACAAAATACTTCAGCACACTTTGTGTTTAGTCTAGAATCTAGAGGGCCACATAAAAAGCTATGGAAGGTCAGATTTGCCCCACGGGCCTTGAGTTTGACATATGTGCTTTAAATGATCATTTTGAGTGCATAAAGTTGGATGGTCACACCTGTGTGAATGGTTTCCTTCAGCTTGGCGTCGTGCTCCATGGCTAATAGAGACTGGTAGTAACCTGGCTTACTCTCCATTTGTTCCTGAGCACCGCTCGCTGCCATCCAGATCCTGGCTCGGTGCTCATTGGGAACACCTTTACGCACAAATCTTTTCACTTAAAAAAAAATCCAAAAGTAGGTTTTCAGAGGTCACAGTGACTGGCAATAGCATTCAATCCCTTTGAACCGTTCGTCTTTATGTCATGTTACAACCACAAACTTCAATGTATTTCATCTCGATTTTATTTGACAGACCAAAACAAAAGTTGATCTGAAAAAAGGTGCAATTTACAAGCATTCAGTCCCCATCTATTCTGAAACCCTAAACAAAATCCAAAATGCTTTGAAAAGTCCCTCTATTTAGCAAATAGAGTCCACCTGTGTTATTTAAATCTTGGTATAGTTGCAACTTTTCTGTGAAGGCCTCAAAGCTTTGTTGGAGAACATTATGAAATCGAAGAAACACACCAGATAGATTGGAGATAAAAAGGAGGGAGAAGTTATAAGCAGAATTAGTTTCTAAAAGAAAGTCCAAATTTCTTTTCTTCCAAATGATTTCAAAACTGCACATTTTACCAAAATGCCTGAATACAATGGCTAACAGTTTTCCTCAGTTAAATGAAGGAAAAACTTAAGCATATATTTTTGGACAAGCGAAAATAACTTTAAAAATAAAGCAGATCCTCTGGCCTCTTTGTCATTTGGCTGAACCTTCTGCATGTTTCTAACACTTTAAAACTATTAGTAGTGCAAATCAGAAATCCGTGTTTATGGCAGAGTGCCAAGATGAAAACCATTGTTGAAAGAAAATGATAAGAAATCTCATTTAAAGTTTGCTACAGCGATGCTGGTGGCATAGCAACTGTGGAAGATGCTTTGGTCACCTCAAAAACCGTCGCTAATGTAAAGCATGGTGGTGGCAGCATCATGCTGTTGAGATGCCGTTCTTCAGGGACTGGGAATCTGGTTGGAGTTGATAGGAAGATAAATGGAGCAGAACATTGGGGCATTCTGGAAGAAAACCTGTTAGAGTTCATCTTCCAGCTGGGGATTGACCCTGAACACAACCCTATCCCTACCCCTATCCTAACCCTACCCCCCCATGTTAGAACGGCCCAGTCAAAGTATTGAGTTAAGGGACTAAACTCAATAGTCCCTTAATTCAAGTGTAGACTTGTATTCTATGTCCTACTTTGTGTTGGTTGGTCTATCACCTGAAATCTCGATTAAATGCATTGAGGTTTGAGGCGGTTTCATAGCGAGGTGGTGTGAGCATTTGTGTGAGGGACTGATCACCTCGGAGCCCCAAAAACTGGTGTTTGAATTGTGTGAATTGATGTTTGTACCCGTCAGGTTCTTCTCCACGTTGGGTTTGTCTTGCAGGAGCTTGGACCACCTCATTGACCTTCTGTTGAGGACAGTCACGTACTCATTCATCATCTCTTTGTAGGAATCGTAATCATGTCGCCTTTCGAAGCCGTAGGGGTCGATCCTGCGGGGGCGAACACAATCCCTCTCTCATCAATGCACAACGCCGATAGAAAAAGCCAGACCTTTGACCCCTCTTCCTTTCTGTGTCTTCCTGCTGTACAGCTAACTCCCCTGGCTGCCTCCACTGGGTTGGGTTGCTGCAGCCAGGTGATCGAATGCCCCAGCTGGATGAATAGTTAAGTATTAAATTACACCCGAGTGGAATCGGGAGCAGTCTGTGTTCTTTAATAAACACCAGAGCTTCTGTTTCTAATGGTGGCCTGGTGGATTAAAAGAGAACAACAATAATCTGAAGAGGAAGAAGGTGATGCAAATAGGCCTGTTGTATAAGGTCACCCATGAGGAAGCAGCAGGCGCTTAGACTCTCCCCGATCTAATAACGAGAATATATTAGAAACGTTTACCTGCCAGTGTCTTTGCAGGACGCTGGAGGCTGAGCTGCATCTCCTTTCGTTTCCCTGTCCATTGTAAGACAGCTCCAGTCATCCATTGAACATACAAACAACCTCCAACGTGAAGGTTACTTCATCCCCAACGTCCAGAGAGCAACAAGCTGCTGTGAGGGTAAATAACAAAGCAGCCGGAGTTTTCAGTGGCTCACCTTACAGCTCGCTCTGAGAGGAGGGGCCGTACCGCAGAGGTAACATCCACACAGGTGTGCACTTTATTTGCACACAAAACAAACGGAGGGAGAGAAGCTCCTCCTGTACGTGTCGATTTAATGTGAACAGAGACTGCAGTTCAAAGTTTTATGTTTGGACATTTCTCGAGGTGATAAGAATGAGAACGTCAGAGACAATGAAATCCTGGAATCTAAACTCAGATTTAGAAAACAAAAGTCTGAAACTTATTTCCTGAAGATTTCATACCATCAATTTAACCATCAACAAAAAATACAGCAGTTTCATTCAGACCAAAAATGTATAAAAGAAAAATTGCAATTATGCCTCCTACTGCTTGTAATACAGCATATTACTACAGTATTATTATAGTATTATTTATTATGGTAATTTGTACTTATGTTGATGTAGTTACACCTATTCAACCACCAATGCATTTAAGGTTTATAGTCAAATCTCTAAAATTATTAAACTTTTAATTGATTACATAAGATTATATACAAATTCAACACAAAATCCTACTACCAATTGCTTCTGGAGTCTCAAACTTAATCAGCGGTGAAAATCAGCACATATCTGCTAATCTAGAGTACTCTCAGGTGAACCTGAGGGGTTCAGTGGCAATGCTTTAAACTACATGTTATAAATATGGCCAAATTAAGAAAATTGTTCAAAAACTTCAGAAACCAGACAACCTCAGAAACAAGTTTACAGCAACACCTATTACAAGGAATTTTAGCTTTAGTTTTAAAAACACTAACAGGATCTTGAACACAGCCATGCATTGTGTTTGAACTGGAAGAAAAAGTGTCAAATTTGTACTTGGTATGAAGGATGCATCTTTTTGCCCTTGTCCCCGTACTGTATGACTTCCTGGCAACATGGAGAGTAAACTACGATGATCTGTACACTGTCCATGAGCGCCCCCATGAGGCCAAATTCAAAATGACGGCATTAATCACAAAATAGCTCAGACTGCTCTGCTTTTGGAGTCTCTTCAAGCATTAGAACCTGAGAGATCTTCGTAGCTGCAGACAGAGAGTCTGCATAGTGTTTTAGATATGTAGAAAATGATACTAAACCAATATTTACTTAAAGCAGCTCATCCTCATAAGTAAGTGAATGCAAACATCCAGTAAATGTGCCTGGAGTTCTGTGCAAACATCGATTACAATTTCTTTATAGACTCAGAATATTGTGTTTGACTCTTTGGAGTAAAGCTCTGTGGCTTTACACTAACTTTAAAGCATAAATAGTGGTAAAATTATAAAATAGCTTGCATCCAAACAAAGAACTCGTAGGTCACTGATAAAGTTCTATAATTAAAAGATTGCTAATAACCTTAAAAAGTTATTAGCAACAACTTATGATCACGTCTTGTATTGCACCTCAACAGTAGGAAAATATATGTAAAATAGATTTAAATATTGTCTATAATCAGTCAAAAAAAACTAATGAGTCCTTTAACAATCCCCAACGAGACAAAAAGAGTTGCTAATGCAAAACAAAATCAGTATCAGATATCTTGAATTAATTAACTAAAGATAAATAAGTGTAATAAAGGTGGTTGGCGTAAAAAAAAAAAATCTGAATCAACATTTTAACCCATTATTACACAAATTAATAGAGCGACTCCTTTAAGGTAATCATAGCTTCCCAATAAAATATAGTGCCCAATATACATTTTATTTAAGAATAAAATAAAGCATCACCCAGCTCTTATAAGAAAAAGAAAAAAAAGACACAAAGAGGACAAGCAGCAACTTCATCAAAACATCAAGAACAAATGAGCTCTAGTTTAAGACACATGGTTGTCTTCTTCTACCGCAGATCAGTGGCACAAGGTGCAATGTGAGTTTGGTTAATGAGCAAGCTCATCTGGCTCATGGCAAATAATAATAATAATAATAATAATAATAATAATTTTTAAAAAATTAAATACTTTTCACAACTGCATCACCATATTTCTGCTTTATACTTTGCTGCACAGCTGTATTCTGGGACATTTCCATGATCAGTCTCATCAAACAAATAAGCTAAATACATCTAGGATTATGGAAAAACTCATGCTTTATACTCTCTCAGATGAGCGATATACTTAGGCTACAAAAACGATGCATCGACAACACAGTCTGATGTTCACTACCTGCAGTAACACTGAAACAGATTGTTTGGGACAGGTACAGAAAGATCAGACAGGCATTTACTCTTAAGGCTTACTCTGTTGTCCTGTCGTCGCTTTCACAACTTCTGGAGAAAAAAAAAAAAAAAAACTTCTCTCTGCCAAAACACACAGATTTATGCCATGCAATCCTACAGGTTGAGCGTTTCTTAACTGTAACGTTTGAAAATGAGGTTTTAGAATGACACAATGACTGCTGAGGGGGTCATCTGTTAAAAATAATCATAAAGAAAGACGTCTGTCCTAGACTGATTTCTGTTTTTCTTAAAGAAACAGTGGAAAAATCCGACTACATTATATTTACAACTAGGCATGGGCCGGTATGAGATTCTCACAGTATTATTATTTCTTTGAGTGAAGTAACGGTTTTAGCACAAATTTAAAACTAAAGTTTTGAGATGATCTACTTGCTTTTATTCCCAACAATCCCTGCAATGTTTTCCAGTTGTAGTTTTAAAACATCTTAAGCTCGCCTACGACTGAGAATATTTCAAGTAGGGAAAACAGTCAAATTGGTATTTTAATGTCAGCATGAATAAAATGTAGTTAAATTTTTTTAGCCAACTTACCAGCAGTGCTCAGGGACAAGGAGGCTTTACTTCACACCAAATATGTTATTTGCAACCCAAACCTTTGCCATACAAATTTGTATTTTTCTGTAAGATAAAAAAAATAGCCTTTTTCAGCCATCTGACCAGCAGTGTGCAGTAACATTGTGGGGAGAGGGGCATGGCCAATGACTGCTCTTATAATAAATCATGACATGGCCAATGACTACTCTACGTTCTTCAAGACCAGAAATATTTGTAGATGGTCAAATTATGCTTTTTGTAAAGCATGAGAAAAATGCAGCAGGCTTTTTTTTTTTAGCTAGATGACACATAATTGCCCAGAAAAAGGTGGGGGAGGGGCTGCACTGAAATGTGTGTACTGTGTATTATATATATATATTTGTACAAATACTTCAAAACAGTAGAATTAGTCTTTATAAGCATTAGAAATAAGGAACAGATTTTTCTTTTTTAGCCAGCTGCTAAGTAGGGTTCAGCAACAGGTGGGAGAGGGGCCGGTCTGCATTGATCTGTGTTGGACACACCTAGAGAAAACTCCTCACTTGGGCACTTTTTCTGGCACCTCAAATGTCTTTACATAATAATAATAATAAAAAATAAACTGCAGATATAAAGTTTTGAACCTGAAACATTTCAGAACCTCGTTACGCCTCGACAACCGGCCCATGCCTACGTACAACCACTCAGAACAGAAATTATTCAGACAAATGAACGAGTATCAGTTATCTAAATTAAAGCACTGCCTTTACTTTAGTGAAACTTTATTTCTGAAACCAGCCTGAAGTGACGTAAAATGATTTTAGAACATGCTTTCAATGAGCTCACAACTCCATGACTGGACATCCACCGAACAACTAAACCAACAGCATTATTATCCATAATATTGAGGCATCACCGTTTAGAGATCTGAGCATTTACTGTACATAAAACAATCATCTTTTTGCATTTATAAATTGAACATAATTATATTATTCTTCTTATAGCTCTCTTTGTTATCTGTCCCATTAGATACAGTATGTACAGTTAAAAACTGCAACAGTTCTGTTGGTGCTGGTGTCGCGAGCACTCTGTCCCAAAGCTGGAGTTAAGACATGGGATGTTTGCACAGTCACGCAGAGCTTCATATACCAAAACAAAGATGACCTGGAAGAATCTTAAAACACACAGCTCTCTTCTGTCCTGTCCGTTTAAAGAACGCACAGCGGGTGAACCTCGCCTCGGTGCTGTGTCCTCGTTGGCCCAGTGGTGAGGCTGTAGCGCTCCTCCCGGAGCAGAGCGGAGGGCCCTCCGGGACGCTGAGACACTGGCGATGTCCGTACGACGGCTCCGTCTCAAGGAGACCGAAAATGTGGCCAGTTGTTTCTCAACTCAGCTCCCTGAAAGACGGTTTCAAGTGCTTCTGTTTTCTCTTCTGAAGTCTACAGTTTTTCCACTTTTCTTTTTGTACAAGTCTTAAAAAAACTATGATGTCGCTGTAAAAGAAACAATGTTCTGGCTTTCCAGGGTCGGGATCGGATTTAGAGAGTTTTACGTTTGGATCCTGTAACAATTGGCCGAGCGAATTCCACAAAATCATCTATAAGGACCGGCCATGCACCTTAAGAGAGAGCAGAGATTTACCGTTAATTAACTAGTGATGGAGCAGAGAAAACAGACGCTTTGTGTGTATTTTGTTACTAAAGACTCACCTTCCTCATCATAGTTAGACATGTCATCTGCAATCATGTTACCAAAGTCCAACAATAAGTTCCACGTGTCCTTTGGGATGGATCGTTTATGATGTTCCTGTAACGGACAAGAGCTGATGAAAACACAGCTAAACGTGTCGGCTGACACCTCGATTTCCCCTCGTCTTTAAAACAAATATATCTTCATGTCACAACAGAGTACACCTCTTTGAAGCAGTATATTATTTATGGACCAACTTGTCGAATTAAAACCAACAAATTTTTTATTCCAATCCATCCGGTTTATCTCTCTGGTTCCAAAAGTGGGACATTTAAAGCAATATTAGATTTGGAACTTTTTCCAGCATCTGGTGGTTTTGTGTAGCACTTTAACTTTGTATAATGTTATGCAAGAATACTAATATGTTGGTTTAACTTTTTGTTTCTGTTATAAGTTTCAATTTAGCAATCACCAACTGATTCTAAAGTTCAGATTAAAGGTCTTCTTGAGTCAACATGTCAAATTTCTAGATTTTTAATTAGCTTTGCTTTAAACAAACATGTCAACTTTTTTTTTTTCTTCTTATAATCAGCAGGGCTGTCAGGACACTAACCAAGTCAGGTAATAACTTCCTGTCTAACAGAACATTAGGACAGCCTCCGACAGGCATCCTGCATTTTTCTCTGAACTCTTCCCACTAAATAAAGGCGCTCATGTCTACCAGACTACAGTTAATTATTGGGCTTTTTAATCCTTCTCAAATGGTTTTCCAGGAATTTTAAGTTGCTCTTCCCCTCATCAGCCTTATCTTAATGTTTTGAGACATTTTCGACAAAAAAAAAAAAAAAAAGATGCTGAAATTATTCAAAATCTTCATAAAGTTTAAACCCTAAACCTGTCAAAAACGATGAAAGTTAAATCTTTGTGAACAAGCTCTACATTAGCCAACGGCTTCCTCATGAAATGTTTTGAACAAAAAAAAAAAAACTGATTTATGAAATATTTACCCATATTTCATCTGTTAGACTTTTTCTACATTTGCTTGTTGAGATCCAACGGTTTCCGGCCCAAATTCACCTACTGCCAAGGTGCATGGAGAACGAAAAAACAAAAGTCCTGATGAGGTGAAGACTGCAGTAGTCAGAGTTACGTATTTTGCGATGAACTGCCTGAACTACAATAAATGTTATTTAAGTAAGATGTATTCTGGCTCTCTTGGTCTGCAGTACATTTGATGTTGGCAGGTAAAGCAGTAATAACGTAGGCAAGTTACTGAGGAACTACAAGTTGTAAGTTAGCTACAATGCTTTCAGTAAACCTTCTTAAGATGGAGTTTTTTCCAGTAGCTGGATAGACGACCGATTATCTGCATCTGTGTTTGCTTCACCTCATTACCACTTCCTTTTCTTCTAAAACGCTTTCCCATTAAGTTGTTGCAACAAACAAATACTTAATGGGAAGAAAATTGAAGGCTCGCCTACTCTGGACAAAACATATTGTCATAATTCAATAACGTTGGAGAACTTTGTAAGCAGAGTTTCCCATAAGATGCGCCATACTTGAAATGTGCACACTACTAGAACTTGGTTAATGCACAATTTTTATTTTGTTTCCTTCAAATATGAATTTCAGTTTAAGTGTGCTTATTATTTGTAGAATAAGCTTTCAAAATATTTATTATGCGTTATCTTTAACAGGTCTGAGAGTCACTGTATATTAGAGCCATGCAGAGTGTGAATGTATGGCATTTTAAATATTACATCCTATTAGATGCTACATCCAAACAATCCTTTGTATGTTTGATTTACTGACGGACAATAATTTTGGCTTAATATATCAGGCAGCTCTAATTTTCACAGTAAAAAAAAGCCAGTGAGATTCATCAGCAACTGTTTTAATGTCGGCTTTTACACCCCGGTGTACAACACAGGTTTTCATAGAAGAGTTGAAGGGCCATGTAAAGCAGGTCCCCAACTACAAAAATGAAATACATTAGGACAAAACTACAACTTTTCAACTAAAATCTACTTTTAACATGTTAGATGCAACACAAAGGAAACTTTCTGGTTTCCTTCTATTTTCATGGTAGACAGGACCACATCTCACTAAATTATACTCTAAAGTACACCTTTGTGCATCCAAATCTGCTTTTAATTGCTTTATTAAAACTTGGATAAATACAGCAGGTGTCTTCAAATGAAGACTGACCTGATCCTGTTTTTATTGCTGAGATTAGACTAAATATATTTTTCGGTTTTCTTCATTTGAGCTCAAAATGACGTTTTGGACCTACAATCCAATTCACACATAAAAATCTGATTACCGTATTTTCTGGACTATAAGTCGCACCGGAGTACAAGTCGCATTTTTTGAGGGAATTTTATTTGATAAAATCCAACATCAAGAACAGACATGTCATCTTGAAAGGCAATAAAAATAGAATAGAGGCAACAACAGGCTAGTACGGTATGCTAACGT
>CAEGAG010181517.1:0-16209 GCA_903067065.1 Brachyrhaphis terrabensis
TTACCTTTTCTGCTCGAGCGCCCCTGGTGGCCGTTAGAAAAAATGCATAAATAAGCCGCATCATTGTATAAGCCGCAGGGCTGAAAGCGTGAGACAAAAGCCGCGGCTTATAGTCCGGAAATTACGGTACTATTAAAGGGGAGGTTTTGTTGTTAGTGAAATAGAAAATATTAACTGTAGTCATTGTAGTCTCACAAAAAAACTACAATCTATATTAGTCAATAGAAAAAGAGGTATCAAAATAGAATTTGCATAAATCAATGCAGAAAAAAAAATCAGTTATAAATAAACTAATTTTGTGATTTTAGGCCAGGAGGGAGAATAGTTCATTATTATGGAGGACCAACACCTGTCAAACAGAAAAAAGTGCAAGGCCTCCATCGTGAAATTAGATATCAAATTTTAGGAAGCAACACCTCAAAACTGGTTGCTGAAATGAAAATGAAATTCAGTGTAAAACGTCCTACTGGGCTGATAATTGACTAACAAATATCTCTTAGTGTTAAGAGTATGGAGGTGTGCTGATGAGAAAAGTTCTCAACAACAAGCAAAAAGTGTTTCAGTTGAATTCCTTCAAACAGAGTTTGGTAAATGTCTAGAGATTTGTACTGAAGGAAAGATGTTCAGTGAACTTAAAGTGAAATACAGTGAAATATAAAAATAAACAACGCTGTGAAATAGTACTATTGTAATCCATGGGCATTTGCCGTCTTGGTTATTTGTCAATGTATTTGTATTATTTTGGCTTGCTGTAACCAATTGTTTACCATATTCAGTTCATTCCTTTGAGTTGAGTTCTGTCTTGTGTGTTTGTAGAGGTTTTTAGTTGGACTTTTTTTTCCGTTTATTGATCTTTTGGTGTTCTGGCTCAGCTTCCTGGAAGTGATTCTGCTTTCCAGCGTCAGGATCCTCCAGGTGGTTGCTGTCCAGGTTAGGTCCAGCTCTGAAAGATGAAAAATTACAATTTTATCTGGTTTGCTTTTTCTTGTCACACTTCAATGTTTCAGATCAAACAAATGCTAATATCCAACAGACATAACTTGTAGATCTCTGTGGCGTGTTAAAACACCCAGAGCATCTTTTCTCCATCAGCTTGCAGCAACGTTTGTCATCGCAGTTCCAAAATTGGAAATATCACATCGCAAAACCTGCATTGCATGACCTGCTCTATGTTCAAAATGGTATTGCAGTTGTAAGAACATCACAAATGAAGCAAGCAGAACTTCTGGGTCTGTGCTTTGTCCTGTTATTTGTGGACACTGTCCAAAGGGAGAAATGACCATCACCTGCATGGCTTTGTTTTTGTAAGTGATAGTCTACTTGTTAAAACAGCATATTGTGAAAGCAAAGTTAACCAATAGAGAAAGATAAAATCTTCTTTTGGGGGCAAAAAAACAGACCCTGTGTGAACGGGACAAACACGGACCATAAAGATGTCACTTAAAGTTCTTCGATTGACACAGAGGCTCAATAAAAACCGAAAGGTGCCATCGTAATGCTGTTTATTATTTGTACTAATCCAATTAAGTCAGTGGAGGTTATTTTTTTCTTACATTGTTGGGTTTTCCGTGAACATCTTTAAGGCTCTGTCTTACGTGAAAACAAATCATTATCTGCATACAGTACGCACTTCATTGTTGCAACTGTCCTTATAACATTATGTGGGTTTTTAAACACTGTAAATTCACTTCTCATAACAAAATGACATGTTTTTCATCTGTGTTTAAGGATTTTTTTTCAGCCTGTAGTTCCTCTCTATTACCAATTAGCTGGAAAAACGAGGGAGAAAGAGAGATAAGAATGAGCCTTGTTGCCCTTGAGCTTTTCAAATGAAACTAATTACTTAAAAATTCTGTGACGGGAGCCTTGTAATGCACTCACCCTCCTGGTGATTTGTTCCCTTGGCTTTTCACCACATGACAGTCATCAAAGCATCTGAGTCACGGACCACTTAGATTTTTCAGAGAAAAGAAAATGAGGAAAGAGTAGCTCTTTCTCCTCCCCTCTTCTTGTTTAGGTAATCCCATGCTACCTTCTATTTGTCTTTCATCTTCTCTCCTTCTCATCTGTTTACTCGTCCTCGTCCAGACCCGTCTGTCCAGTCATTATTTTTTCTTGTCCTTTGCCCTGGTTCATTATTGACTCATAAAGCCAGAGGTCTGGAGTTAAAACCCACGTCATTGGCTGGTTGGATGTCGCTATGAATAGCAGTAAGAGCCACATTTTCCTTTTTTTTTTAGCTTTCATCACTTGATTAATTAACTCGTAGTAAGAGAAGCTTTCCGTCATCTTGGCTGTAATACTGCCAGCTGATGATATGATAAAATGGGTCAGGCACAGTTAAGTTTATGGGCTTGCAGTTTTTAATTATTCAAGATAAAATGCCATGGTAAATGGAATAAAACAATATTTAATCCACATGTAGATGGGGAGGAGTAGACGGGTATAACACTAAACAGATTGTTGGTACCTGTACAAGAAGCAGCTTTGATTCTCGTAGTGTTCTGTTTACTCCTATAGCACCTGCTGGGCTCCTGCTGCGCTGCACAGCATGGAAACAATATTAACTAAAAGGTACATGACACTGGAGGGTATTTTTCTATTGACTATATTAAATATTTACAATTTTATATTTATTTCCCCCCACTTTGGTCTTTGTGCAGTGTCGGACTTATTTGTACTGTTTTTATTTCAAACACAAACCATATTATGAGCAGATTGAGTGTGTAGGCTGGACTCTTGTTTAAAGCAAATTTCAAACACGGAAAGAGCTAAAAGATCAATTTTAACCTGAAGGTGGTATTACAAGCACTTTGTTAGCTGCTAAAGCTGAAATGTACATAATTATTTGCACATCAGGCATAAAGTTTAACATTAAAGTACGTTAAACTTCAATAAAACAAAAAAATTCTACATTATTACAGAATTATCAGAATATTTTTAACAAAATGTTTAGCATAATCCAATGTCATTAGTTTAAAACTGAAAAGCAACATTCTTTTTTATTCCTACTGCTACAAAAAACATGTAATTACTGTAAGGATCTGAGTGAGTTTCTACATTTCCATTTCAAATGTGGGCAAAACTGATCATATTTTGCTAATGTCGGAAAAACTTAGTTTCACAATTATGTTCCGTTAAATAAGAAAGTAAATTAAAATTACAGTTTTTTTACGCAATGTAAAATAAGATTATTCACGAGATAAATCAAAACTAAAAACAAACTTTAAATTTAGTTAGGACTGGCTTAAAGATATTTTTTTTCATACAAGATCTGATTTCAGTCCTTTTGTCCTTGATTTGTTTATTTTTGTTTCTAAAAAAGAAATTACATAAAGTAATATCTTCAAAAAGTGACATATGTTTCAATTATCTGTAATGTGAGTTGAATACGGCGTATTTGACCCCGTTTACAAGAAGTTTTGTTTAACTGCATGAATTAAACAAAAAATCAAACTAGCATATGTCACGGACAAACGTAAGTGACTAGGTGAAATTTAAAACCTCAGCAGTGTCCACTCCTCCGGGAAGAAATTATTTCTCAAGAGCAGAGAGTCCAGACCCTCCAGGGTACAGAGCAGATAGGACAGGGTAGGACAAGGGGCTGCTTTGTACAACTGATGAAGCTGACTCCCCACCCACATGACAAATTCCAGCCAATAGCCTAAGCGGTTTGTACTCCGTATGTGCAGATTTGGGCTGTCAAAATTTTCGTTTGTGCTGCTTTTGTTTCTGAGACATTAAAAAAGATTTTTTTTAGGTCATCCAGAGGTCACCATCCTCCCATCTCGCTCCAAAACAAACCAAAGTGCGACACTCCTTTAGGGCTCAGTTTCTGCAGGTTTGTGTCTTTAAAATAGTCATTAGTGCGGCTTTTGTTTTGGAGATATTACAACTTATCCTTTTGGCCAATCACCCTTCGTTCCCCCAACACAGAAAAACCATTGAAAAAGAAAAAGATAGCGAAGGAGAAGAAAGTAGTTCAGTTATGCTTGCTTGACTTTAACAACTGTAACATATCCTGATGGATAGAGTGGCGTTGTCGTCATTTGCTATGGCAACAAGTCTGTGTATAACGTAGCTCGTTACACACAGAAGAAAGAATAATAAAAGTGGTTTTGAGTTATTCTTCAATGGTTTTTCTGCATTATCTTTGTTATGATGAAACCTGGAAAACCTACTTTTCCAGGTTTCATCTCGTGAATGGAATTGTTCTACCGCGGCAGGATGGTATGGTTCTGCGTGTTTGTGAAATCTATGGACGTTAACAGTAACATACAAGGGGTGCACAATATCTCATAAAGGAAAGTTGCTCAAATGGAGCATTAAATAAGTAGAGCTTACCTAACCTTATGAACTTTGTAATTTAGCACATATTTTACAGTGTTTTGACATGAAAACCCACACAGAAGCAGTGTTGCCTATAAATACTGCTTACATTTTAATTTCTCAAAGTACATGTCCTCATAAAGTACCAGCATTCTCTGTGAGATCTCTTTATTGAGCTTACAAATAAAGTTTAACTCAACACTTGATTTCACACAGACATCTTCATTCAGAATAGCTCAAAGGACAAAAGGAAAGTTTAGAAATCTCCTTGTTCATCTTCCATTGCCTTGAGATTCTGGCAGAATTGGCGGCTTGTTGGTTCTGGAACATCCTCCACTGACACGGGAAGAGATGATTGCCGCATTTCTATCCCCAATCTGTTGCCTTTTACAATGCAGTTGAGGTAATTAAATGTTTACTAGCTATCATTTTATCCCCCAATAATTAAAAGCTCAAGTAAGAGACCTACTGGAGGAAAAATAACACGTTGCAACTAGAGCTACTGAAGTCGTTCTTACTAGCCGCCTTTTAAATCCTTGAACTCAAAATAGTTCATGTGGGAAAACTAGTGTTTAAAATTGATTAAATTCACAAATTTTTTAGGGCAGCCTTATTGTTCTATCAGCGCCTGAAATGAATATTGTAGAGTTTTATTGATCGTCACAAGCAGTGCAGCGTGCTACTGTGTAATACTTTTATTGCTGAACTAGGAAAGACCTCGTGAATAACACAACAGGCCAACTGAGCAGGCCAAAGCAATCATAAAATGACTAAAACCTGCTCAGTGGAAGGTATCATGCTCGCCAGGATGAATAGATGAAAAGCCGCTGCTCAAAGAAACATGAGGTCAAAGGAAATTGCTGCTTTTACAGAGCTTTTTCTCTCTTTTCAGTGATCATATCTACAGGTGAAGTCACTTTGGTATGCATAATTATAACTATATTTATTGTTTGCATTATCGTCAAGTAAGAAAACTGTATTTAAAAGGCTCTTAAATAGTAATTGAGTATATGGGGATTTCTTCTGTGAAGACCAGATTTTTCACTGTTACAGTATGTTAGCGCTGATATGTTTCTGCTATTAGCTATCCTTACAAATAAGCGCAAATTTTAGTCAATATTCTGCCAAAGTCAAAAAGAAAAAAATAATTTCACACATGTTTTCATTAGATAATTTTTCTTTATTAAAATCACACGTGAATAAACTTATTCATGTCATTACAAAATTATGGCATCAATGGATATAAACACAACAATTTCCAAGATTTCTTGCAGGAGCTTGAAGGTCAGTGTTAAACATTCTCAGTAAATATAAAATAAGTACTTTTAGAGGCTTGCACAGTAATTTGGAGACTACTCAGTTTAAACTTTCAAAATGGAATATAGTCACATTACCCACAATCAATACTTCTACGAAACTAACAAGCACTGACATTTTTAACCCTTTGCATTGATTACTGCAACAGTGTCTTCATAGGTCTGCCTTAAAAAATCTATTAAAACAGCTGGAGGTGATCCAGAACGCTGCTGCTGGAGTTCTCACTAAAACCAGTAGGATAGAGCAAAGTCCTTACACCGGCTCCCTGTAGCTCAGAGAATAGACTTTAAAATACTTCAGGTAGTTTATAAATCAGTGAAGGTTGTAACCTTCCACACATCTCAGATCTTCTGGTTCTGGTCTTAATAGTTGACAACAACTATTAAGTATTGTGAGGGGCTTTCACATAATCTGTGATCTTCAGGCTTTCACAGATTACACAAGTGGATTAATTGATTTTTAAATTATGTCTGTCTACTGCTGATTAACAAACAAGTCATCCATGGTAAAACTTTGTACAATGTAGAGTAAAACAAAGTTTCCAAGATATATACTAATACCAGTAATGACTATGGCAAGATAAGGGGCACACATGCCATCTTGGCAGCTGCCATTTAGCGCCAAATTGCTCCCTGTCCTGCTTCCCCAAACAAACCAAACTAAAAACTAGAGTTGAATTGAAGTAGAAGAAGCAGAGCTAGAGTGAATGCATCCTAAATACAAGTCCGTCTTTGATAAGTGGAGATAAGTTCTATGCAACCCCTGGGTTGGAAAAATGTCTCAGAAATAATCCGATGGTTCAAAGTGTGACAGCATAACACCTTTTGAATACAGTGATTTGCAGACAAACTGTGTTAGTGTTCTGCATTCATCTACAAAGTACACATTCAATATCAGAAGATTCATTGGAAACCATAGAAAAGTGTGGCACTTTTCTGTCCTAAATTACTTTTAGCAATTTTTAAGTCTGGAATCTTTTATTTGCATATTAGGACTTTTTATGTGTTTCATCTTCAACAAAAGAAACGTGACACTCTAAACCTGAATGGCTGAAAAGAAGCACTGAAAGTTAAATGAAGGATGTACATTCAGAACTGACAGACTCAGCTTAAAGTTTTACCTGCTGATATATTTAATTTTTAATGTACTGCGAGTCTCTTACAGGGGATGAAGTGGTTTTTATTCATCTTTTGGGTTTTCATAGTCTTTGGAACAGACAGATACATATATCAGGTTTCCAAAAAGGGCAATAAACTGGGATAATACAAAATCTGAAGCCCAGAAGGGAATTAAATGCTAGTGAGTTTCTGCATCTCTGATACTTGCATACTCCTGAAATGTAGGTATAAAAAAAACCCAAAGTATACTTTTTTAATCAAAGACAAAATTGCCTTTACAGTAAATGGTCAAAGTACTTTTCAAATGAAAACGTTGTTTATGAAGTCCTCCAAAAAATTAGCCCTTATTAAATTATTAAACAGATTAACTTTTTTTTTTTCGTTTAGTCTAACTGGCCACACTCGGGTCTGAATACTCCCCGACCAGAAACACCAAAAAATCGCTTAAATGTTCTGACAACGTAAAGAAGGTTAAAAATGAAAATCAGTGCCATGTCGTGGCCTAAGAAATAGAAGAGCAGATGAGAAGAAAAGTGAATGACACGAAGCCATTTATAAGACGTTGAAATTCCAGTGAAATGCAATGAGAGTCATTATCCACAAAGAGAGAACAAACTGCAGTGGACTGATGCCTGACTCATTGTTCAATATTCACATATTCACCTCTTTACTGAGCTTCCTGTGGAACATAGCCACATGTTATTAAAGGAAAATCTGCCCAATCGCAAATATTTTCATAGAGCAGATCTGAAATATTTGAAAGAAATGCAGCTTGGGAAACTGAGACACCTTGGTGCTTTGTGAATTTCCCCCTGGATTAATAAAGTATATTCATATTCATAAATAATAGTTACACTATTGGATGGAATTTGCAATGCAGGTACTCCAGACGCACCATTTCTTTTCCTTAACACTGATTGGTTGTCCTCTCAAGAGCTGAAATAAATAAAGCAAATATTAGCTTGCAATATCGTCTAAGAAAGTATATTTTGTGAATGAACTATTGAAATAGTTATTTTCAGAGGTGGTCTCAGGTATTTGAAGATGTTATATGGAGAGATGCTGTCAGGACTTTGGGTTTTTGAGTTGGTTTTGCTTTTCATTTTATATCGCCTCATGTTTTTGTTCATTTTAGTTCCGTTTGATATTATTATTGGAGGTATTTAGTGAAATTAGAATTGTTATTGCTTTCCTTATTTTTCAGTCCTTTATAGTGTTTCTAGTTAGGTTTATTCTTTAGTTACCTTTAGTTCTGTCCTCGTTTGTCAGAGTCCATGTCAAGCCTTCTTTTATAAGTATAGTTTAATTCTATTTTATCCTTCTAGTAAGTGTCTTTTGTATTAGTAGTATTTTTCAGTTCCCCGTTTCCTCTCTTTTGTGTTCCCAGCAGATCTCCTTGGATCACCTTCTCCCCGCCCCTCAGCCAGCTCCTGTGCCAATTACTCACACCTGCAATCACTCTCATTTAGCTCGGCCATTGTTCCATTTACAAGCTCCCAGTATTTAAGCTCCTCTCTCCCAGTCACTACTCGCCAGTCCGTCTTGTCGCCCTGATTGACACTACCCATGTTTGCCTCCCTGGATTACCTGTTGTTCCCTCGTGGTTTTTTTTTGGTACTCTGATTTCCTTGTACCCTTGGATTTTTAGTTGGTTTATTTACTTAATTAAAACACCAAGTTATTTCTACGTCTTCTGCCTGCTGCGTTTGGGTCCTCCACCACACCACATCATGACAGATGCTAGTAGTATCGTGGCATAGGGAGTTTTACGGATTTGGATAGTAAATTATGTGACTATGAATTCTGCTCTTAATTTGAAAAATCCTAAAGGGAAATGTACGGTCATCACTTTGTTACCAAATACTCAAACAAGCAATGGCTTTAGGGTGTGGCTTTTTAGATCATAAATATGGCTCAAAAAAAGAAAGTGGTTTTCATGTGACGTAGTCAAAGTCTTTCTTATCTTTGTCTGATTTACATATTCTATCAAATCTACAAATGGGCCAAAAGTTTTCATTGTGCTGTCTTTTATATTCTTCCTATTATTTACTGAATACTTGTGGAGATGTTACCGGTATGCAGAGGGCTCTTACTGCAATGTTTGCTTCCACATGGATCTACTTTATGTGGTACTGGTCAAAGGCAGCTCTTTTGGACTTATTAAAAATTAAAAGCAGCCTAGGGGACAAGGAAGAGACAAGGGTAGAGAGTGCAAATAGAGTGAGAAAAAGAAGGAGAGGTAAAGGATTTGGGGTATATTTATGCTGGTTTTAACACCTGTAATGTTGGCAGATATCATAAAAAAAACAGACAAGGTAAAAATGGCAGTAGGCAGGACTGGGTGCAAATCTTAGTCATATTAAAAAAGGAAAAATAAAATGAGTAAACAAAAACACAAGAAGATTCAAAAAAACATTCTGCTGTTCAGGAGCTTAAAATGACTTAATGATTTTTCTGCTGAGGTCAGTAGGCGTGTTTGAGCCTCAACATTTGCAGCATTGCAACAGAAAAGAGCTCACCACTAAATTTAGACAATTTCAAGAGCACACTATGTTGAAAAGATTCTCAGTTCAAAGTAATGTCAAATGAATACACTGTGGTTGAGAGAGGTAAAGGCTTTACATCGGTTCATGAATAAGTATCTTGGAGGTCAATGTTTCTGTGATTTCCTTTACGCAGCTTTGTATGAAGCACCTCTGGTGCCAAGAGTTCTTATAGTTAAGTTGTTCCCACAAAATAGGTTGTTTGCACAAGATAATTGTGTCCAATTTAAACTTATTTCCTATAATCTTAAGGATTTGTTCTTCTAAATCTCCTTAGGCTTACCTCTAATAAGCATTTAATTAAAAAACATGTATAAAATTAATGGAAAAAAAGACACTTACCTCAAAGTCACTCTAATGCCATTTCATACTACATATTGCTATCGCAAAAATTCATTGTGAAGCTTATCAGTAGCAATACATTATTTTAATTTCCCCAAATTTAATATATCTTTATCTTTTCGTGTTTTATTTCCGTTTCAATATATTTCTCTGCGCCCTTTTAAGACCTAGACTATAAGGGATTTTTTTTATTTTTTAAATTTAAATTAATATTAATTTAGTCTCAAATATCCCTCTACTGTAATAGATGAAAAAGAGAATAATGACGGGCTACTCACAGGCAGACTAATAGTAATGTAATATTTGTTCTTTAGAATCTTAAAATTTAGAGAACAAAGAAGTCAATCCTGCAGTAAAGCAATGTTGAATACCACTTGGATAGAAACACGAGGCGTTGATCAGATTAAGAACCAACCAAAACAAACACATCGGTCGAAAACGTCCCCAGAAAATGGGCACTGGTCATTTTTAATTCACTGTCAGACTAAAGATTGAGTTAAATATAGTCTGAGGTAACACATTGTCGAGTCTAGGTGCTGTATCTAGGCCATCATATAGAACTATTAAGCTGGGCTAATAAAGACGTTTCTCTGGGCCCAGAAAATGAAGTCATCATCTCAGTTAGAGGATGTCCTGAGGCGGGGGATGTGAAAGAGACGATACAATAAGGGTGGTTGGAAAATGAGAAAAAGCAAATCAGACGAGAACCAGAGCTACGGACTGGGTGGAAAACGCTGTCTGAGCAGCACAGTAGAAAAAAGAATGAAAGAACGAGAACAAACTGTCCCAGAGGAGCACTCATCCAGTATCTAATATAGTCGTATTCCCTCTGTATATCTGTTAATTACGTCCTCTGTATCCATAACAGTAAAAAGCTTGGGCAAGTAGGAACACCTGGAATATGAACTGCTAAGCAGAACTACTCCTATCTGGGGTAATTACTCTTCCTACTGTTGCTAAGATGGGCAGAGTTTCTTGCTGACTGCCTCAAGTGTCTGGTGAGGAGCGTGTCAAAGAATTTCAGAAAACGAGCACAAACTCACAATCCATGAGATAATCTAGATGCTTCCTGGTTACATTATTACACTTCATTATGGTTCTGGGAACATAAAAACATGGTCTGTTTTCTTTTTTAAAAGACAGAGATTCAGTCTTTTTCTAAATTCACAGCTTTCATGATAAATATCTTGAAAAGGTTTTTTTTTCTGTTAGATCTACTGTCTTCGCTCTTCATGTATCACCTTATAAAGTGGCCATTCCTCTGAACTTTTTTCACATTTAATTTTGTTACAGTAACAAACTTCCTTTTACTTTATTGTTTCATGCGATAGCTCAACTGACTTCCATTTTATCCATTATAGTCCAAGACCTTCTAGAGCACAAGGATCTAGAAGTACAAAGAAACCTCCACTGTACAGCGTGGAGATTTAGGATTCATTCACACTCAAGCAAGCAACAGCTTGGATGAGTTGGATAAAAGTGGACTGTTTAGTTTTCATCCAACTCTACTTCGTTTGCCAAGAAAGTCCATTTCATTTACTTTGAAAGTTTGGTTCATTTGCTTAGAAAGTCCAGTTTGTTTGTCTGGTTACGTAACCTAGTAAGTCTGGTTTGTTTGTCCAGAAAGTTCAGTTTGTGAGCCAAGAAAGTCCACTTCATTTGGAGAGGTGAGTATATCAAATGGTACTCTGATGCGGACCATAAAAGCTAACTCTGGTCTGCCTACAAACTTGGTTCCATTGAAGTGACCTCCGGTGTGATTCGAATCCGTATGTGAACACGAAGCAGACCGGAGACACTCGAAAAACAGAAAGTAGGCTACGCTTTAATGCATTCTAGGTAAATTCGACCAAAACAAGCATTCTGCTCTGGGTTTAACCGCACCTGTCCAGTGAAGCGTTTTTGGCTGGGATTTGAATCTAGGACCCAAACCTTTTTACTTTGAGTTGTTTTATATTTCTAAAATAAGCTAAATCAATAACCGTATGTCTGACTAGACTATTAGCCTTCCACTGCACCCAGCATGTATTTACTTTTCTTCATGCTCACAGTGATCCTTCTCTCTTCTTCTAGTTTTTATGAACATTTTTATTTTCATGTTACCTACTGTTTTATTGATACTAATTTGATTTCATTCATCCCATCTTGTGTTTAACATACAATCTGTTTGGGTTATTAGCTTTGATCATGTTTATTCTGGCCTGCCTCACGCTCTACTCCAGCTTTATCACCCGTCTACCTCTGCTCTCATCAGTCACGCATGATTTGCTTCCCCTCATACCTCCCTGTCTCTGTATGTAACCCTCTTCAAAGTGTCTTGCTGCCTACCCTCGTCTGACTTTCCTCTCTTTGCTTCTCGCTGTCAGTGAGAGCTGTGTATACAGCAATAGGCTGACGACAATCTCTGCGGAGCCCGACATAAAAGCCGAGCATAAGCATGAAAGAGCGAGGCGCGACAGAGGAAGAGTGGGAGTGTGCTCTAACAATACAGTGCCTTATTAAAATGTCAAACACAAAGGGCTACAGAAAAAAGGGATATTACTAGTACCAAAAGCACATTAGTCAGAAGTAGATTTCTTGGAGTGGGAGGAAAATGTCAGCAGAGCTTAATTTATTCTAACCTCAAACATCTGAGGTGACTGCTGCACTTTGCTACCTTGTGTATAACAAAGCTGAATAAATAAAAGAAGTCCTGTAAACAAAATAGAGAAAAAAAAAATCAATTCTACTATGTTTTGGGTTATTGTATTATTAGAATTTACTAGTACATCTATAAAATGTTTCGTATTCCATAAAAATGCAATATTTCTTGTAAGTCGTCTAGGAAAGTTAAACTGACATTTTATAAAGATTAGTTATTTTTTAGAAGTATAATGATTGTGGCTTACAGGTGAAAACATACTAATGTACAGTAGGCGGTAATATGCATCTGTGTGTTGCTTGCAATCCGCCAATGTAGAAAAGAAGAAAAAGCTCTTTGTTAGCTCCTCTTGTTATGCTACCAGCTGATGTCCTTGTGCTTTGTGCATTTTTTCTTTTAATTTAATGTAGCGTCTTTATTTTTCATCACTAAGTCCTATCAAAATAAAATACAGTTCCAAGACCATAAACACACCTCTGGTTCCTTCAGAGTGAATAATTTTATTTCCCTGGCTGTCAAAATCACTGACTCATCTTGTCCAAGAGAATCCCATACTTTGCTCTAAATTGTTCCAACACAAGCCTCCACCTCAGATGAGTGAATTATAGCCATTTTACTTGGCTCTAGCTTTCCATGAAGGAGTTCACCATAACATTTGTAGTTAGACAATGGGTCAAAACTCATGGCATTGTTGATGACCATCATGTGATCCAATGGTTTTAAAGTGGATACTGGAAGTCACTTTTTTTTTAGTACTCTAAATGCATTTTTCTATTAAGTGTTTTTGTCATGAACTGTGGTGGTGAGGCAGACGCTGGAGACCCAGGTTAACAGTAAAATGAGATATTTAATGATGGTTGACCAGGATTACAGTCCACAACCGTGGCAGCACTGCAAAGCGGAAACACAAAGGCTTTACACAGGTAACGCACGGCAAACGAGTGGCGAAGACAACAAACTGGCGAACATAGAGGAGTAATCAGGGAACGAGACACACATGGGAACAATCAAGGGGAAACAGGACAACACGGAGAACACAGAGACACAGAACTCGAAATAAACACAGAAAAACACAGATCCTGACAGTTTTACCAGAAAAGAGCAGAGGAAATTTCAGCGCATTATGTCTAATAATTTTTTTGATTGTTTTTTTGCCACAAAACCTCCTCTGAATTTAAAACAATGGGGTATTTGAAAGCCAATTACTCAGAAATGTAATCAATTTGACACTTATTTGTAATGAAATTCGTTAATATTTACAGCATATTAGAAATTACATACTTTTAAAATGAAGGTTTATTTTGAAAAATCAAAAGAAATTTCAATATTGACCCTAACAGCAAACATGGCGTTTTTGGAATACCATTTTAAAAACAGGTTGAAACCAAACCCCCAAAAGCTGTTTTCACCTGCTAATTTGTTGTATGGGTCTGGGACTGTTAAATACAAGATTTATGAGGCTGGGGAAATGCTTCAGATTACTTATGGCTATTTTCAACAGTTTTCTTGATTCTGTTTGTAGAAAATTATTTCTTTTTTTTTTTTATGAAAATTGTCTATTACCGACCATCTCATAAAGTGCCACAGAAAGTACAGTTTTAAAAAAAAAATACCCAGAATTTATTCTTTTAGGATACATACAGTCACTTCATCAGAAAAAGCAATCAGTTTTACAGAATAGATGAGTGGAACCGCTGGATTCTGGAACAAAAGCTAGGTAAACATCTTTTGAAATTTACGTAACAATACCTTCCTAATCTGCAAAATCTATCAGTTTATGACAGAAATGTCTCATAATTATGTTCTTCTTTTGTTGTCTCAAATTCTTGTTTCAAACATTTTCTACTCAGAGCATAGGACTTGCTTTCTTTTCCATAATAAATGTTGTTGAAGAGACTCAACTTATCTGCCCATGATGCATCGGTTTTGGTGTAAGGGAGAACAAATTGTAGATCAGTGCGAAATGTCCAACGCAAGGATGGTGGTTTTAGTCAACACCCTTTTGCAGTGGAAAAGATACTTCACCGAAGCATAACTTACCTAGGAATGAAATTAATACATCCAGAATAGAGTCATCCATACAATGGTCCAGACAGCCAGCAGGGTCCATAATAGGCGGCTCCATTTCAAAAGCTACCCGGGGCGAGAGCCGTTCATCTGTTGATTTTAATGGCATCGTTGATTCTGTAGGTTTGGTACCAGTATAATACTAAAAGTCACAAACTAATCTTCAGTTCTCCATGCTAACCTTTTATTTTCAGTTTGTGCACAAAATTGTAAATCAAATTACCACCAAGGAAATTGTATGAATTACATTCCACAGAGAAATCTGCAAATAATGAACCACCAATAGGAGGAGCTCCACTGTTGGTCCATGTTGTATGTCACTTCAGCACAAACAGCACCACACAATGTGATCACACTAGTGTTCAGTGGGATTAATGTCAGGACTGCAGACTGCATCATTTCTGTTCCTACATTCTGGAGGTGGTCTACAATAAACCCCACTGTATGGGACCAAGCATTGACCTGTTGGAAGAGGAAGTTTGATCCATTTGAACAAAGATATAGCATTGCCACTGGTGACATATCACCTCAATTACAGTCTGGATTAAGCTTTCTTCCAATAATGGCAAGTCTTGGCATTATTAGAGATGTTTGGACAGTTGAGCAACTTTTGCCCAAAAGAAAAATGACCAAACAGATTTCACACAGTTTATCTGGTTGAATGTAGGACACTACTGATTTTCCCAAGAGGGCATTGATCCTAATTCACACCAAAGCTACCTTTTAAATGGAAAAAGCTGGCATTACGTATGAAATGGCTCTGGCTTTAATGCTCCTGAAAACGTAAGGACTAATGATGTCTAAAAGCCGAGTCTGTGCCCAGGAACCAATCAATTATAATGCTTTAGTTCACTTCTGGAGGTTTGAAATACTAGCTCCATGAATGAGTAAAGGCAATATTCTCACATGTAGGTTCACTATGTGTAAAATGATAGGTTAGGTTTCAGTATGGAGCACATCATCACTCGCTACAATGTGAAATATTTAACAAAAACAAACTGCAAGAGGTGTGAAATTGAAAATGTCAAACCCCGACTCAAGATGAGTTCACTTTAATCTCTGTGAAAGGGGCAGAGGACTACTGGATCTCCAAAGGCAGCACTATTTAAACTCCTGATAGAAATGTATTCACAGTTCACACACGTGGGCTCAGTTTACCTCAAAGGAAATTTGTTCTAAAGGTCAGAATTTTGCTTTCTTGTAGAATATAGAAAATGCTCAAATAGTTTCTTTATCACAGTGAAAGAGGGTGTGTAAGGTGATACTAGATGGAAAACAGGTGTGTTTTGACAAGAAGGGGTGTGTGTGTGTATCAAGGTAAATTGGAGGGGAAAAAATTGATAGTGTTTTTTGCTACTATCCAGGGAAGAGGAGGCAGATAGTCTAATAAAAAATTTAGTTAATGAGAAAAAGAAAGCAAATCTACAAAAAAGTAAAAAGTTCTTTATAGGCCCCCCCTGAAATCTTTCTTTTTCATTGCCAGATCTGCAGAGAATCTGCACCTGCCAGGCAATTTTGCCACACAGTGGACCTTTTTCTTCTCAAGAGTGACTTGGAGATCCATCCATCCGTTTTCTTCACACCCTTCTCCCTATAGGGGTCGGGAGGTGCTGGTGCCTATCTCCAGCTGCGTTCCGGGCGAGAGGCGGGGTACACCCTGGACAGGTCGCCAGTCTATCGCAGGGCAACACAGAGACAGACAGGACAAACAACCATGCACACACACACTCACACCTAGGGAGAATTTGGACTGTGGGAGGAAGCCGGAGAACCCAGAGAGAACCCACGCATGCACAGGGAGAACATGCAAACTCCATGCAGAAAGACCCCGGGCCGGGAATCGAACCCAGAA
>CAEGAG010181631.1:0-25617 GCA_903067065.1 Brachyrhaphis terrabensis
CTGAGAGCTCCTTCCCTGAATCCAGCAGCCGTTGGATCTCCTGATAAAATGAGACGTCGTTCATCTCCACCAGACAGTAGAAGATGTTGATTCTTCTGTCAGGAGAGATTCTATCAGTGTTCATCTCCTTCAGGTTGGTGATGATTCTCTGGATGGTTTCTGGACTGGTCTCTGTCTGACCCAGCAGATCTTCTAAGACTCTCTGGTTGGACTCCACAGTGAGACCATGAAGGAAGCGGACAAACAGGTCCAGGTGGCCATTTTTACTGCTGAGGGATTTCTCCATGACATTCTTCATGAACTCATCTAGAGATGATTCTCTGTATTTTTCTCCCAGGAACGTCTTGATCACCTCTGACTTTCTGCTGGTGAAGCAGTGGAGCATGTAGACTGCAGCCAGAAACTCCTGGATGCTCAGATGAATAAAGGAGTAGACAGAGATGTTGCGTGTCCCTCTCTCCTTTTTAAACATTTCAGTGAAAACTCCTGAGAACAACGCAGCATCTTTGATGTTGATGCCGCACTGTTTGAGCTCTTTGTCATAGAAGATCAGGTTTCCCTTCAGCAGCTGATCAAAAGCCAGTCCTCCTAGAGACTCAATCAGCTTCCTGTTCTCTGGATCTTCTTCAGCTTTTCCAAAATACTTGTCCTCCTTGATGTTGAGCTGAACCAGCAGGAATTCTATGTACATCTCAGTTAGAGTCTTGGGCAGCTCTCCTCCCTCTCTGGTCTTCATCACATCCTCCAGAACATTAGCAGTGATCCAGCAGAAGACTGGGATGTGACACATGATGTGGAGACTTTTTGATTTCTGGACGTGGGAGATGATCCTGGTGGCCTTCTCTTTATCTCTTAATCTCTTCCTGAAGTACTCCTCCTTCTGGGGGTCAGTGAACCCTCTGACCTCTGTTACCATGTCAACAAACTTCGCTGGGATCTGATTGGCTGCAGCAGGTCGTGTGGTTATCCACAGGAGAGCAGAGGGAAGCAGGTTCCCCCTGAAGAGGTTTGTCACTAGAACATCCACTGAGCTGGACTCTGTAACATCAGTCAGAATCTTCTTGTAGTGGAAGTCCAGAGGTAGTCGACTTTCATCCAGACCATCTAAGATGAACAGAACCTGGAACGCTTCAAAGCTGCTGATTCCTTTGGTTTTAGAAAAAAATTTATGAATTAGTCCTAATAAGCTGAACCTTTTTTCTTTCAGCAAATTCAGCTCTCTGAAGGTGAATGGAAATATGAAATCAATGTCTTGGCTGGTATTGTCTTCAGCCCAGTCCATAGTGAACTTCTGTGTTAACAGTGTTTTCCCAATGCCAGCCACTCCCATGGTCATCACTGTTCTGATTGGTTGATCACTTCCAGGTTGGACTTTAAAGATGTCTTCTCGTCTGATTGTTTCTTGTTTCCTGGATGCTGTTTCAATCTGTCTGACCTCATGGTCCTGGTTGACCTCTCTAGTTAACCCCTCTGTGATGTGGAGCTCTGTGTAGATCCGGTTCAGAACGGTTTTATTTCCATGTTCAGCAACGCCTTCAGAGAGACTTTGGAACTTCTTCTTCAGAGACGCTTTAAGCTCACGTTGACACCGAATATCAAAATCTGAAGAAAGAGACAAAGACAGGAGAGGAGACACTTCAGCTGAACATAAGGAAAACAATATTTTTTTGTATTCTCAGAGGCTATTTGTGCATCAGCTTTAATGAATGAGAAACAAGTAAATAAATAAATAAAAAGCTCAAATTTGATGAAACCTCTGCATGGTAAGAAAAAACTATAAACCTGGTTCTTACCACAGGGCTGATTAGAATTAGTTTTGATCATTAAAACTCTTTCACGGTTTTCTCTGGTTGAAGGTTTAAGTTAATCATACATAGTTCCAACAGAGCGACCTCTGACCTTTGAGATTTATCAAAGTGTTTAATTTGAAATGGCATTCTTTTTGAGCACTGTCTGAAAGCTGGAAACAAAAACAAACAAAAAACTGGCCACTTTATTAGGTACACCTGTCCAGTTACTTGTTAATGCATAGAGTTGATAGAAAGCAGCAGGAGCCGAAATTAAATCGTATTACAGCCCATCTTCAACACATTGAAGAAATCCAAGATTAGTTACAATAACAGACTTTATCTGAGAAACATTTATTTCAGATGTCAAAACAAAATCTCATGTAAAATCTGACACTACTTCAGTTTAGTTTACATTTTGTGAAAAGAAAGTTGTATCTCATGCTTTTGTCTGACGTTTTTGTATAATTTATTTCAGAGGTTTGTGGTGCAGCGCCCCTACAGGCAAGGAAGGGAACAGGTTTTTCAACTAGTTTGGATCATTTGACTCAATGCAGTGTGAACGAGAACTTCAATAGTTGAAAATGTTACAAAATTTTGGTCCCAATCAAACTGAGTCGATTCTACCAGACTAACAGATGTGAAAAAAACCTTAATATCAAAATTTTACAAATTTCCTATTGCACCTAAAGCTAAAGAGATTCTCAGTAGCACATACTCCTCCTCTGATTTTCTATGTAAATGTTTTGGCTTTGAACGTATTAATCGTCTATCCTGTACTGACCTGCTGCGACCACTAACCACCTTTCTATGATTGTATATATGCTCAGGCCTTCTGGGAATATTTACATCAATGGTTATCTGAATATAATCCAGATTTGAGTTTATCACTCTGAGGAACAGAAAGAAATAAAAATGATGAGAAATGATGCAGCTGTGCTCAGAGTTCTGTCGGAGCTGCAGTTTGCACAAACATGAAAGACCAAACTACGTAACATTAACTGTTTTTTGTTTGGATTTAAAAGAAATAAAATTCACGAGTGGCTATTGGTTTACATCTTCTTACTGTATAATCTAAATTCAAAAGGGATTTCAAGTGTCAGAATGTAATTATAATTATATTTATAATGACATAATCAGCTGATCTGAGTCTTTATCATTATGTTTGGGTCAACAATTAATTTCTATAAAACCAAGTGAAATATCTGGGTTTATTTGAGTCCATCAGAACCAGAGCCTGGAGGTTAGCTGAGTGTCGATGCAAACATCAGAGAGTTGACCACAGTTGCTTCTGTTTATTTAAAAGTAAATCTACAGAAGCACTCATTTTATCTCTGTTGGCTCCACAAGTTGTGCAAAACTTTTTCATTAACAGTCATTCAAGGTCAAAGAAATCCCATCATAATCCATATTAACCTGTCAACTTCTAAACTTGAATATGTCATAGTAATGACATATTCAAATGCATTTAGTTTTCATTCGGTTTAATTAATATTCAACAAGCTGAACTGAGAATCCATTGTCTCATCAAAGATCAAGCAGATTAATATATTTAACTTTTTCTCTGTGGTGACAAATTTTGAAATCTTGACAACACAGACTGTGTCTCACCTGGACCAAAGGAGTCAGAAGACAAACCCAGTTGGTTGGACAGAGTCGGATCCATGTGATGAAGACGTTTGATCATCAATCTGCAGGCTTTCTGTCCTTTCTTCATCACAGAATCTATGGTGGCGCGGGCCTTGTCTGCTCTGGTTTGGTTCTTCTGCAGTATTTCCTCTTTCTCCAAATGATTAAAGATGTGATCTGATAGAAGGTCATCGAGGAGCTGTTTCAGGATTTCCTCAGAAATTCTCTTCACAAACTTGGAGCGAACCTTGAAAAGTTTTCCCCTGCAGAGAAAAATCAAAAACAGAAACAGGATTTATTCAAACTGACGTCTGAGAGAAAAACATGATGAAGATCAACTATTCATGTTGCTCCATCCAGAGATTCCCCTCAGAGTCTGTTGATCAGCTCCTCAGGTCTAAACCTGTTGTTGTATTTCTACCTCATATCTGAGTGAAGACCACTGATTCTGTCTACATGAGACCAAATGAAGTTTCTGGTTCATCATTTCTTTCCTCACTGCAGGAAGAACAATAAAAGAAACACCTTCTAAATATAGAGCTGAACTATTTCAGAAAAAAACTGAAAATTCTGATATTATTGGTAAATACTGAGGTGAAAATATTGACTGATTAACAAACATTTTCATCACTTTTTTTCCTTTCTTTACCATCATCACCAAGTCTTCATCTCAGTCTCTAAGCTTTAGCATCTTGTCACCAAATGTTGGAATAAAAGGCATAGCAAGTCTTTGCATCTGAGATAATAAATTAGCCATATGTCATCTTGTATTGAAGTTCACAAATCAAATATGTTTCAAAAAGCCTTACAGCTGGTTTTAAATATTCTGCAATTAAGATGAAACTAAGAACCTACAGCAGGTTTGAAGTCTTCAAGTGTTTTAGTTTTTGAAGTAGATCAGCTTAAAGATGCTCAAGACAGTGAGAAATTACTTGGAATTGCCCTTTAGTCATTTTCTGAAAACACATAAAACACTTGAATAATATATTAATTGTTTAAAAGATTAAAGGACAAAATTAAAAACTGGATCCGGCCACACATACTGTAGTCAATTATTACACAACCATTATCTGATTGATGCTCTCTTTATCCATTCTGTCTGCATTACATTCCTCTTAACTCTGTGTTGCCTCATCATATTGATCCTATAAAGTGTTTCACTAGAGCTGGTGGCATGGGTTATGGTGCAAAGCGACCTTTCAGAATAAGTGATAAGTTGTTTATTTTTCTGAACAGGCTCCAATTAAATGAGGACTATGTTAACCAGAGTTACCAACACATACGTTCCAGTTACACCAGCTGAAATAATTGATCACAAACAGACTTTTAAACCTTGAATTTCCAAATCTCAACTAAAGACGTGGATCAGGTCCAACAGAGACGACAGGAGGAAGCTCTGATTGGAGGTGTTCAGTCTCACCTGGAGCACAGCTGCTCTGATTGGCTGTCAGCCGTTCATCTCCTGTTATGGGTCGTTTCCTACACTTCCTCCTCCTGTGAAGACATTTCTTCATCAGTGAAATATTTCACTATCAACAGGCTGGAGCTGTCCTACTGAAACTGAAGATGTTCATGAAGGTCCACCATTAACTAGGGACCAGAAACTGAGTCAGAACAGAACCTCAGAGCATTGATGATCTCTGGTTTGAAGTTCTTCATTGTATTATATCTGGTATCATGATTGATACCAGTGTTCCCAGTCTGGAAGCTCCTGTGCTTCTCTGGGTTTAGAGACAATTTGAGTCATTGCTCCTCACATTGTTGGTTGTTTTTGTTTTCATGCAACATTTTCATCATTTTTCATTCAGACTTTCATTCAAACTGATTTACTGACCAACATCCTTCATGACTAACTTTAAATTAATATATCAGAAAATTAAGTTACTGTTTATTGAAACACTGAATATCAACCAGTTAATATAATTTATATTTTATTTCTATAGATTCACATGAATCAGTTAGAAAATGGTTTCTTACTTTCTATCTGATAGTCCAGGTTCATTACTGAACTCTGGAGGTTCTGCTCTGTTCTTTTTCCGATGCCGATCTTCCATCTTCTGGCCTTTTGGACAGAGAAACCAGAACAAGTCAGTCCAGTGATCCGGTTCCAGTAACTATCCTGTGAAGCAGAAAGCTGGTTCCCATCATGTGTTCAGAGGATCAGAGTGAATCATTTGAATGAAGGAGTGAACATTTCCTATGAAGTGGCGAAAGCATTTAGCTCCCAAAGTGGACTTGAACCCATCATGACTCTATTGTAAATCTGTATGGAGGGAGTCAGTGTGCAGAAGGTTCTGAGGTTCAGGTCTGGTCCACAGATCTCCTCCAGACAGAACCGGGTCCAGAAACATGTCAGCCTCTGTGTGCAGCTCAGCAGGATTTTCACTCAGCTAAAGAGTCACAAAGCAGCTTTCAGGGACCACAGCATCCAGCTGAGGTACCAGCTGGACCCACTGCAAGGAATCATGGGTAAACAGCTGCTTCAATAGGGGGATGAAGGCCCCCCACTCAGTGAGGCCTGAAACATATTTAGTCTATTGATCTGATTGAACTTCAAAATAAAGCGACACATTAATACAACTTTTTTTAGTTAAAAATTAGTTTGTTCCAACTGATCTCAAATGTTTGTGAAATTATTTATTTTATTATTATTGCTCCATTTAAAAGTATTGTTATTTTTAGGGTTGAACCGACTGCAGTTTTCTGGCTGATCGATTCCGATTTTGCAGATACTGATTGCTAAACATAGCAACCTTTCAGGCAAGAGTCAGCCTGTTTCTGAATGCATTTTTCCAGCAGCGCTTTGAGAGACAAAGAGTTTCTTCCTTAAGCAAGGAGCAACAAGAGGAAAACCTGGAAAAAGACAAAACTCAGTGAGGAGGAAGAGAGGAAAACTGTGGACTGCTTAAAGCCGGTTCTGATCCAGAGACAAGAGAAACATCAGTTTCACTTCCTGCTGATTTCAACAAGCAGAGAAACTAGTTTACAATGTTTTTGTTCTGGTTTTTAGGTTAAAACACCAGAGAGAGTCGCTCCAGGAAGAACACTGATGGACTGTAAAAGTTACATTAAGTTCTCGGTTTATTTAGGTTAAATCTGAACAGTTCATTATTGCTCCACACAAACAGATCAGCTTCAGATGCTGCTGTCATGGTAGATCATAGCTGATCACTCACCAGGTTAACTGATCAGTAACTAACTGAGCTGTGTGTTTATAGTTTGTTCAATATTTCTCTCATTGTTACTAATAGTTGCATAATGTAACCTCACTTAGCATCACTTTATAAGCAGCAACGTCTCACAATAAAGTTTTTCATTTTATCTAATTCCTTTCTATCTCAGGCCTTTAATAAAGTAAACAGAGCGATGCTGCGGGGACCACGCCCTAGGAGAGCCGAGCGACCCAGGCCGAGGTGTCTGAGGCCCCGGGAAGCCTTTCGGCTAGAAAGGCTCCAGAGAGCCGAGATAGACACGGAGGGACCCGGAGCCCGGCAACACTTACCTCTATTAACAAGTCAGCACTGTTATGTCCATCCTCCGTTCAAAATGGAGGCTGATCTGAAGGAGAAGGAGAAGAAGGAGAACAAAGTTAGTTTCAGTTCCCATTTCCGAAGGAAGTCACGTAACTTGTTTACGTGACTTTCTTCTAGAATCAAAGTTTGATTCATCAGAATAGTGATGGGTCACAAGTACATCTCGCTGCAGCAAACAGAAAGGGGCGGGACGGACCACTGTTAGTCTCATCCTTTATTTGGAAATGAGACCATTGCTCTCCGGAAGTGAAGGGGGCGCTACTTCCTATATTATTCGCGGTCTCCCGTTTTTATTTTCGTTTGAAATCTGTGATATATCTTCATCTTTAGGAAGGAGTTTCACTCTCAGCATGTCTTTTATTTACTTCAGCGCAGCTCACAGTTTTTAACAAATTCTGTATCTTTCTGTGTACTTCTAAATCTGCTCCTTAGTCGCATCTTTTTGGGCCTGTTACCGCCTTTAGTGGCGTGAGGGTGGTAACACAACTAATCTAATTACAATACTAAATCCGAATACCACAAAGTCTTTATTTTTACTATTAATTTCGGCATTACTGGAACCTTAAAATATAAATTCCCTCACAAAAGAACATACCTTTTCATTTCCTTAAGGAAGTAGAGCTAATTAAATGAGATAAACAAGACCTGAAAGTGATTCAAAGTTTCACTTGATGGCCAACCTGTTGAAACTATGGCAAATTTTAAATTTCTTGTGTCATTCCTGGACAGTCAGCTCCACTTTGCTGAAAACACTTCCTATACCTTTAAGAACTGTTCTCAGAGACTCTATCTTTTAAGGAGATCTAGTGATCATGGGATTACCCAACTTGAGGTTGTGTACAACCTCTATTTAGGTAGAGGTTGTTGAGTTAAAATGTTAAAACTTAACATTCTAACTTGAACTCAAGTTAAAACAACATTTTAACTCAAGTTTTAACTTTTCATCTCCTCAGCTGATATAACAGGTATAACAGCAGGTAAATAGTGGTGAAACCAAAAACAACTCTGTCTCAACTGTTTGCTGAAAGAACATGGAAGACGGCAAGAAATATTTTAGCAGAGAGCATCCATCCTTTTTATTTATTAGTTTGAACCTCTGAGCTCATGAAGGTGTTACTGTGTTCCTCTGACAACTGAGAACATCTATTAGAAATCATTTCTAATAGTAATAATAATTATTCTTAACCAAACTAAATGATAACATTTACCTATAGCTTGGTAAGTGTTTTGGTCTATTCACAAATTGTTGATAATATAATTCTATGAATATGATTTATCGTTTTAGAGTCCAAGAAAATTACCACATTGATAGACTAAACTGTTTCCTCTTATTTTTTTCTATATATAAGACTCTACCAACTAAAAGTCTCTCAGAATAATATACATGGCACCATAAAAACAAAAATGTGAATTTTTGCTTGTATCTGTTACAACCGTTACCATGGTTGTAACAGCCTGGATCACTTCTGTACCAAATTAATTTGTTTGTTATTGACTTTTGCTCAATTAAATTTCTTATGTATACATTGCAAATGGCATTTTTCTTATAGTTGATCATGTTGTTTTTCATGTCTTCTTATTTCTTTTGTTCCTCCTATAATTGATGGAGATATATAGATATTATTTATAATGTATAAAAGTAGTGTTTATGTCATTTAATTAGCTCTACATCCTTAAGAAAATGGGGAAAAAAAATTGTTTTATAAGATAACTTATCTTTTACGGTGCCAGTAACGCTGAAATTAATAGTAAATAATAAAGACGTTGTGGTACTCTGATTTAGTATTGTAATTATATTAGTTATGTTACCACCCCCACGCCACTAGAGGCAGTAGCAGGCCCGAAAATATGCGACTAAGGAGCAGATTTAGAAGTACACCGAAAGCTACAGAATTTATTAAAAACTGTGAGCTGGAGCTATAGGAAAAGCTCAGCGAAGGAGAATCTGTGCTGTGTGAAGAAGTGGCGTCTGCTGAAACTTTGGTCAGTAAGGATTCTTGGTTGCAGACTCTAAAGTATCGGAACCCTGGAGAACTAAACACCATGTTGACGTTCTTACTGTGAGGTCTCTCGCACCTCGACCTGTTGATAAATCACTGCGTGACGCTGCTCTGCTGCTGACAGGAACATCTGCAAGGTGGGTTCATGTGTCTGACTCAGACAGCTTTCTGTTTTCTATTTGAAATAGATGATTGGAGACAACCTCACAGCTGAAGAGTTCAACTAACCTGTACGTGCTCCCCTACGTTCTGAATATAGTGGAATTGTTCAAAAATATTCAGACACTTGCTAAATTTACATTGATTTTATTGCAGACTCAAAGTCTGTGGAATTTTGTCATTCTATAATCTCGTAATTCCAAAAACCCTCAATCAATAATGAATATAAAAGTACATTTAAAAAGTACATGAGACCCCTCACCATTCAGGAGGCCAACATACCAATGTTTCCAAAAAACAGATGAGTATCTTACTGCCCTAAATTTAACTTTTGTCAACAACAGGATAGTACTATTATAACACTTGTTCAATTGGCAAATAAATTTAGATAAGCTTTCTTAAAACATCCATCAAAGAGCTGATACTAGCATACAACCAGTTCACTGGCACTGGTCTATCTGGGCTTTTTTAACAAAAGTCTATTGCATCATTATAAGCCTTTTTTTCTATTTTTTTATTTTTATTTTTATTGAAATTGCAAAATGCTATGTAAATTTGACATTTTGACTAGACAATACTAATTCAAGATATCAGTAATGTCATTCTGACTAGTCAAATGTTAATCCAAGATATCTCAAATAGAAAAGCTGTGTAATTAAAGATATCTAATTCATTTGGAGAGAGCTTAAAAGGAATTTTGACTTGTCAGAATTACAACTCAAGATATCTCTAATTTAGTTGTGCCTTGTTGTCACTGTTTACTTTTAAATTAACTAGAATTTAATTTTCACTAGTCATTGGACTGAGGTGAACTCAGCAGATATGCAGTTCCACCAAGTGTTTGCTAATTGCTGCTGTTGCTAGTCTGAAGGAACTGAGTGAGGATGGCGCAGGGGAGAGGTGCTCGGCTCGTACACTGCAGCACCCAGGAGGAGCGGGCTGGGGCGTTGCATTTTACTAAAAGTAGATGTCGAAATGAAGTGTCACAGTAACATAAGAAACAATCTTTATTGGCATTACAGCAATGAAACTTGTCTCACAGTTGCTGAGTGTTTGAAGTTTGAACGCTTCTTGCCATCACAGTAATCTTCAGGTTGTTCCATATTGGTAAAATTAAAAGATTACTTTTACACAATTTTTACTCAACTATACAGAGGACTCCATGTTTCTGGTTTTCCACACTTACTTATATTTAGCCAAGTGTTTTAACAGGTGAGTTGCATATGGGAAAAAAATTCTGACCTTATTTTATGCCTCGTTGCTACAAATAAATATCAGAAAACTATTCATAGATGAAGACTATGATCACAAACACGACCACCAGTCTTCAACTGCTCTGTAAAACTGCTCTGTTTTACAGAGCAGTTTCTCTGTAAAACAGAGAAACTGCTCAGTCCCATTAAGTTGAGGATTAAATCTGATTGAAATGTTGTGTTTGAGGCCCTAACCTCCATGAACCAGAAGAACAATGCACAGGAAACTGGCTCAGATTTCCTCCACAACATGTGAAACACTGAAGTTGTGAAGTTGTACAGAAAGCAAGTTCTTTGTTTTCATCACGACTGAACATGGGTCCATATACAAACAGAAGGCATCACTTTTGGGGGACTAGTGGGTATAGAAATAACTCTTCTGTTTAATTCTTAGACATTTTGCCAGATAAATGAGGTGACAGATTTGTCTCTTGCAGAAGGCATGGCAGAGGCTGGAGCCCACCTGACCTCCACGGTTGTTAATGAGCAGCCATCCATCTTTGAAGTGCTGGCCCAGGAGTCTCTGATGGAGGCTGTCAGACCTGCTCTGAGACATGCAGTCAAGGTGAGGTTTCCTGTTGGTAGATACCAGGCTATGTGAAGCTTTCCTTTTCTTCTTACTCTGAAGAAAAGGAAAGCTTCAACTGCTGCTCCAACTGTCTCAGGTTCTGGCTGAATCCAACCCATCCCACTTTGGATTCATTTGGAAACGCTTTGATGAGCTCTACTTGCTGCTGGATGTCCTCCTGCAGAACCACTTCCTATCCCAGTGCAGCGCCTCCTTCTCTGAGAACTTCTATGGACTCAAGAGGGTCTCAGGTGGGCGGGGCCTTCCTGTTCGCCTGGGCTTGCACAAGAGTTCCCATTGGCGGACCCTGCTGCTCCTGTGCCTGGTGCCATACCTGCGGGCCAAGCTGGAGGTGATGCTGGCCCGGCAGAGAGAGGAGGAAGACTTCTCCATCAGGCTGCCACAGACCAGGAAGCAGAGGTTGTACCGAGCGGCGGTGGCAACATACCCGTATGTCAACTCAGCCTGGCAGTCCTGGATCTTCTGCCAGCAATTGCTTTTTGTTTTCGGAGTCAGCAGAACACACAGTCCCCTGCTGTGGCTGGCCAATGTCAGACTGGCACGGCTCACCACACATGACCTCAGAGATTCACAGCAGAAAACCAGCTGCAGGTCCAGGCCAGCCGATGGGAGGTTGGTGAACTGTTCAGGGTTTTCAGGAATAGGGCTGGGTATTGTGGAGATTGAATTTTATCGCAATATTTTGAGGTACAGTTGTGGTAACAATAAAGATTATAATAAACTATTACTTCTATTTTAGGTTTCTGAATGCCTGGCACTGTATGGCACAGCATTCATAGCACTAAAAACACAAACATTGGAAAAAACATTCCTATTTTAACCAGTCTTCTTCAGGACCCCACCTAATGAAAGAAGTGTGATATATATCACTAAATTGCTTTAATCATATAAATCTACTGATATTTTTTTATAGTCCTTTGGAAGAAATAGTGGAGTAAATAGTAAAAAATAACACTTGCCCTAATACTGTCAGTTTTCTTTTCTATTTAACATTTTCATTTGAAATCTATTGAGAAACAATAAATCAAAACTCTTTTATAATACATTTTTCACCATAAATGATAAAACAATAAACGCCCACCTATGCAGGAGGGAAAGGGCATGTATGCTGCTGGCAGAGGAAGGGAATTTTTCACACAACAAATACAAACTTGAAAAAAGTCAGAATACAGAAATTTACAAAGGGATTCCTTCACATTCTGGAAAAGAGCTAAACCATTAAACAAGTATCGTTGTTTGACAAAGTATAGCAAATGTTTTATTATTTTCAGAAAAAGGGTGCACTGCACTCAGTTTTTGCATTTTCATTTGAAAATGCAAAAACAGGCCAGTTAGAACCCTGGCCTGTATCATATAACAGGGTATTAGAACCAGACTAGGCCATTTTTATGAGAACGAAGTCACAATATTAGCAGAAGAAAGTCGTAAACTTACTACAAAAACTTGTTTGAGTGAGAGCAAAGCTTTGACACTCATCAGGATGTTGAGGTGAGCAGCTCTTTTCATGGTTCTTTCTTCTAAACAGACTCAGTCATTGGCTCAATTGATTCAAAGGCCTGCTACTTTAAATAATCTGATGTTAATGTGTTAAAAGATTAAGTATGTCCTTATTTGTAAAACTGATACCACTGTATAACTTGACAAGATGCTCAGCATTTCTCATTTTAATTTATTCAGGACTCCTACTGTGTAGGAGTCCTGAAAATACTGCTTCATTTTACTAAGACTTCATTCTAGTTTATTCCCATATTATGACTTCTTTTTCTTGTAAAATTATGAATTTAAATGCAATGTTATGACTCATACTCGTAATTTTTGTGCGACTTTCTTCTCTCACTAATATGACTTCATTCCCCCACTTAATTTCTTTTCCTTAGTTTGGCCCTAATACTTGGTCATAGGCGTATCTTAGATAAAGTGATGGTAACTGGAAACCCTGGAAACGGACTAACGTAGCATCAGTTTCAGTGTTCAAAGGGAACGGTGCAAAACAAACATGTTCTGCTGCTTCAGGGCCGTTTGTGAGGACAGCTCATGTTTTTATATTATTGGTACCTGAGGAAACAGAGCTTCAGGATTTTCTTTAGCACTTATTTTTATTAGTTATAAAAAAACAAGATTCTGCTTCCAGATTTTCCTGATGAACACAACTTGAACATAATGTGTATATCTGAATGGAAAACAGAGAAACATCATGCTGTTCCTGTGGTTGCAGACTGATGCAGAGAGCATGGTGGCTCATGTCTCGGGCAGCGCAGGGTGTGGCCGTCTCCCTCTCCACCTCCCTGTCTCTGGGCGTCTTCTTCCTGCAGTTCCTGGAGTGGTGGTATTCCTCAGAAAACCAGAGCCCAGTTAAAACCATCACTTCCCTGCCTGCACCTCCTCCCCCGCTCCATCTGCAGGAGGAAGTCCAACAAACAGCAGATGAGAAGAACTGCCCGCTGTGCCGAAAGCTCCGGGCCAACTCCACGGTGCTGTCCACATCTGGCTTTGTCTTCTGTTACCGCTGCATTTACACTTATGTGAAGGCTAATCACTGCTGCCCACTCACTGGATTCCCCACAGAACTGCAACACCTCATCAAGATCTATGAGTCCGAGAGCTAAGAGTTCTCTGGAGGTCATTTCAGATGTTTCCCATCTTTTGGAGAAATGTGACCTTACTGTTTGCCGCATTCCTGTGCAGGCTTCTATCAACAGCTCTTTGTGAAGAGTGAAAATGGTATTTACTTTTGTGTGCAAAAGTTGATTTTAAAGTTGATAAATTATGATCTAATTCAGATTTTAATGGTTTACACTTTGTTTTTGTATTTATTAAATCAGTAAAAATACTATATATAATAGTGCTGCAAATAAAACCTTCCCTGCCTCAGCTTCTATTTAGATATTTTTTTTAGATATTTTTTTATTTAGATATTGATATTGACCTCAAAGGAGTAATGAACACATCAAAATTAAGTTGATGGGTGTTAAAAAAAAAAAGAATATTACAATTTATTCTCTTAATTGTCCATGTGGTTTTTAACAATTATGGTAATTTGATTTAGTTTATTTATACAGCACCAATTCACAGCTAATGTGAATTGTTATAACTTACTTTTTTTAATCCCTTAACTGTCATCACAAAAAAACACTGGTAAGTCAAGCCATATCAGTTGCTGCATAATTTACATACTTTACTGAATAATTTTAACTTAGCTTAAAATAACATTTACAATGTAAACTTTAGTTTTGGCATGTAATTAAATGCCCAGTTTAAATCACACATTTAAAACAAGTTATTTTTATCATAAAATATACCTTTTGTCTCTCTTGTCAGTGAGCACAGTGTTGTTTATCACTGTGTAAAGTTGTTAGAGCTGCAGCTGACTGACTCATCTGTGGGCAAAGATACAGGGACAAGTTAAATATATGGTAATTATTTTCCTTCACTGATTAAATGTTGGTGAAATGGAGGCAAACAATAGTCTGTGGCTAAGCTAATTATGCTAAATGGTTGATAATCCCACAGTCTTCCTACATTTCTACATTTTTTGTGGGTGCGGGATAGAAAGCTGTTTTGGACCGCTCATACTTTCTTTAGAGATATAATTTTTAAACAAATATTTTCTTCTCAGGCTAGAGGGGAAGAAAATTGATGTTAGAGTCCTTATGAATTTCTTGTAACATTTGGTCTGTAAAGTCACAATATTCACAGCTTTTTTAAGAAGGACATTTTAGTTCCATTAGTCTTTTTGTTTTTCACACGTCTGGAGCAGACTAGCTGCACAGCATAATCTGCCATGGTGACTTAAGTGTTACCGCTTTTGTGGAACTAAATTGACGCTTACTTAAGCCAAGATGCCCAAAAAATTATGGTTTAATCCACTATCCTTGTTTTGTATAACAGCTTGATGAGAAGACAGTTGATTGTTTGGACATGGTTTGGTCCCTTTAGAAGGGTCATCCTTTTATGGTATTGAGGCCTCAGCCTGACCCCAGAAAAGGGAATTTTACATTAAATGACTGCATAAATCAGTCTATCTGCATGGAGAAACACAGAGGCCTGATTTTGATCAAAATGTAGAAGTATGAGATAGTCTCTAATATTCATCAAAGCTGGGCTGGATTGTGCAGATTGGGAACAGCTATTGAGGGGAGCAAACATGTATGGACCTAAATACTTAAACTAAGTATTTATTTTGGAACTAAATGGTGAACTAAGTATTTTTGCTCACTTAAACATTTGGGAACTAAATATTTAGTCTCCTCACTAGCTTGTGAACTCAATATTTAGTTTGGAAGCCAAAACATTGCTGTTAATGTTTTACTGTGTAACTTTACAAATGGCACCCCATAGAAACATGAACACACAGTCATGATTTTGCAAATGAGGTTTATTGAAATGAAATTACACAAAACCTAACAGACCAAAGTTTTTGAGGATGATGTCGGAGATTACAGAACTCGTGCTGCCAAGTTCTGAAATGGTGACTAACAAACATAATCAACTCCTACAAAATGAATCGAACCGTTGGCTGCTGGTATGTTTTCATTTGAACAGGCAGCCTGTTTCTGATCATGATGGTCCACTCAGTCATCCTTTACTTTTCTCACTAAGGTGTTAGTTCCAATATCAGGGAATGACAGTAGACATTACCTGATACTGTGAATATCAGGGAAGTTTATTAAAAGCTTCCAGTCATAAAACAAAGTTTAGAGCCTGGAGTGAAGCAGGGTGTGACTGAAATTCTCCAACATGCATCATTAACCAATAGCAATACTGAAAACCTACAACATAACTGGTAGATTCATCAACCGATCACAGGCTCTTAACATCACTGATAGGCTGCTTTGCATAAATAATCTTCAGATAATAAAGCCAATATATTTTATACATAAAATTAAAGTATGTTTTGGAAGTTCGATGTGATTTTGTTGTTTGCCAAAGAGTATAAATAATGCACTTCTAGATTAGCAATGCATCAAACAATGACTATTAATGGCTTTAGGTAATCAATAGGTTGAAAATATTTGACTTGACGTCAGTTTCAAAAATGGAAAATTTACAACTTTTGAAACAGAAATTACAAAGTTTATTTTAGGAAATTTCTGAGGATGATGTCAGAAATTACAGACAAAAACTATAGAAGTTGAGTTTTTGTCAAATTTGAATTCTGGAGCTCAGAAATTTTTGTTTTGTCTAGAAAATTTCTGAGATCAGTCTCTAAATTGCTGACATTTATGGTGGAAATTTACTCCCTCAACAACAACCCTAACACGCCGCTATATGTACCTCTTTATTCCCTCAATCTGCTACATTCAAAAACAACATCCACTAAAGAATCTGCAGCACATTTTCCCTCTTTTGTCTCAGTCATTAGAAAACATTTAAATTGGTCCATATCTGAACTGGCAGGGCAGATGTCAGAGGAAATTAGAAATCTGCACAGACCACGAAAAGTCTGGTTGATGCACCTCTACCATGAAAGGTTGGGAATCTTTTAGGTCATGAACACAGAATGAGGGAAAAAAAAAAAACAGCAGTTTATTCATTTTATTTGTTAAAAAGAGCAGCAGCCAAAAACAATACAAAAAAAGAGAGAAAGAAAAACTTTATTTTGGCCTTGATTTGCACCCATTTGCTTTTGGACGGCAACGTCTCGCTGTAACAGATCTGTAGGCTGCTGAGGAACGCGCCATTAACAATTGGGATGTTTGTACGGATGCAAATATTACATGTGCAAACTACAAGACCTGGAAGCAGAACCCAGTAGGATGCTGAGGCCAGGTACCAGGCTGAGAGTGACTACTGCACAAGGAATCACCACATCAATTTTCTTCAAACATAAAGATGTGGAAATGTTGGAAATGGTGTATAATACTATGGGGGGGGGAAAAAAATAAAAAATCATGTCTTTAAAAGGTTGCTGCACGGGAGCTTTTACTAGAGAACATCCTCCCAGTGAACCTGTATACTGTGACTGCTAATAAAGACTAACACAAAGACGGGGGGGAAGGGCTTCCTTAACGCATCTTATACTCCAAAGTCTTTGACATCTCACACAGCTGACCCCTGAAGTCTACATCGACGGCAAAGTCCAGGTCCCTCTGCAAGAAAGGACACAAGTCAGAATTAGGGAGACAAAGTGGAAGGTGGCGGAGCAGGACCTGCTTCGTCCACTTACATTGTTCTTGACGTTTGGCTTCATGCTTAAGGTGCCGAAGATTTCTTCTCCGGTCTTTACGGTCAGGTAGTCGTCCAGGTAAAAAACTGTCTGCTTCCAGTGGGTGTAAGGAGACTCTGGGCCTGGAAGCACAAAGATAAAACACCTGGAGGTTACCTACTGGAAACTCAAAAATAAATTTTCCCCTAATTGTGAATGTTCCATGTGTAGGCACCTAAAGCCTGGTGTCAGCTATAGGTGCAGAGGGAAAAAAATTATGATGTAGAGAATCACAATTCCTGGGAATTCCGAATCAATTCAAAATGCTCAAAAATTGATTATTCTAATTACTTCGTGTATAGTGTGAATAACTGATTTTTTTTAAATTAAGAAAAAGCGAGGGAGCTAAGCTAACTTAATGCTAATAATTTAAGTTACAGAATTTATGCACAAAACTATTTTTGCTTAAATATAAGATGAAGAAATTTGAAACAGCATGGAACCTTATATGGATGGATGGATGGGTTCTTAAAAGATATTTGCTACTTTAAATTAACATTTGTTATCATTGTGACTGTATATGGGGCTCTGTGGGTAGAATAGTCATCTTGTGATTGCAAGGTTTTAGGTTCACCTTCAGCAACACGTTTACTGATCAAAAGTGAGTATTTGTGAGTGCAAATGAGTTAATGTGACTCTAGTGTAAAGCGCTTTGAGAGGTCAAAATGATGCAAGTTATTACATGTAATAACATGTTATTACATGTTATTACAATGTAAGTTCAGTCCATTTATACAATACAGACTAGGGTGTATTTGCTAATTTATTGCAAAGGAATTCAAGTTATTGTGAGGGAATGATGTACTTTTGCGAGGTAACACAAAAGAAAAAAATCCCCCATGTCTCCTAGGGCGCTCCATACAAAAGAATACCCCTGAAATATTATTTTAAATCAACATGAGAAAAGTTGATTTATTTTTGCACTGATGATTCTTCTGACACGGAGATGCCCAGTCTGAACCAGAGCTGCTGCTGCTTGTAGGAAATCAGTGTGACTGGGTCCTAATTCAAGTAAGAGAAAAGCCCACTGACTGGTGGAGAAGCCGATCCTCTTGTGGCAGCGAGTGAACTCTATGTTGAAGTAGGTGACCAGAGCGTGGATGTAGTCGTTCCTCTTCACTTGCAGGCAGAACGGTGAGGTGAAGGTCAGGTCCTCCGCCTTCACTGTGTAAATGTCCACCTCCTAAACACACACAGAACAAATATTACCTGACACATCCTCTGACCACTTAACTTGGCTACGGACGTGTCCGTGTCCACTCACCCTGATAAGACAAGAATTGGTGACCAGCTGCTTGGGGTCCACCACGTCCACCAGGGGTTCCTTTATTGCCACCTCCTTGATGCAGGACATGTCAAAACCGTACACATTCTCCCACCCTGAGGAGGAAGCAGGTCACAGGTCACATCCAGCAAAGTTGTTTCAACCCTGACACAACTCCACAAACTTACAATGAAATAAAAAAAACTTTTGCACACACAGTGTGCAAAAGTTCAGCTCCCGATGGTTTACCATCACTACCCACCTGGTCCGTCACAGCCCGGAGCTGCTTGCTCTCTATGTCTTTACTGACGTCTTTAGTGTCTTCGCCTGGCTTCATATCTGCGACATGAAGCCAGGGGTAGTCTCGGTGACCGCTGAAAGGTCACCAAGACTGGTGGATCTGAATTAAAGTTTTGTCAAAACCCAAGGCCCGCCTCCACCTTAATTTTGATTGGCTAGTAAGTCTGTCTAGTGGGGTTGGAAATGAAAGCCAAAAAAATTCTTTGAAAACTAGATGCATTTCTTCTTTTACAGCAAATGTGCAAAATACTTTTAAAATCTTTGGCTCTATAATGAATAACATCCCATTACTACAAAAGAGCACCACATCTGTTTGATTTTAGGGTTTCTTTTTTGTTTTCTTGGCCTGCGAGTACTTTTGACTCAACGATTTTGACCCATGTGACAAAAAGTTTAGACACTCCTAATCTGAAAAGCACAACTTCTTGCACATTTACTGTCCCCATGCATGGATGAGTTAGGATGAATGTTGAAGGTTTGATTGTTTCTGCTGTTTCCCAGGCTACATGCAGACACCAAAGACAGAGGAGACCATTAGGCCTGTTGTGATAAACAATAAATCAATTAATCACACGATAAATTAAAATGAGGACCATAATAAAATTAGGGCGATAATATTGCTTGTTTGTTTTCTTTGTGCATCTCTCTTTCTACCAAAGACACTGGATGACAAAAAGCTTCACTCTTGTTTCCTTGGTAACAGCTAAACACACAGGGAGTTAAAAGCCTCAGTTTTTCTCCACTCAGGCTGAGAGCAAAAACAACAAATGAACAATTTTCAACTGTCTTGTGTGGCGTCACTAGACAGTATGTGCACGTCTGCATGTATGAGCTCAAAATTTCATACTAACAAATGACGCTGTTCGCTCATCAGGATGAGTACAAGAGACTGTCGTCTCACCGCACAAGCTACATAAAAATGAATGGAGATGGAGCAACGCTGTCTCGCATCACAGTGTGACCATTAGTTACCCGACAGGCTCCTGGTCTCCAGTCACAAAGCGAAGCGTAACGCTCGGTGAGGAGAAGCGCTTTGGATTCAAACTGAATGACTGTGTGAACCACTGAACCGGCTATGTTGTAAAACAGTAGCAACTAAACAATACAACCAACATATCTGCACATGAAATGCACCAATGTTGGTTTACTTTCTTGGGGACCATCCTGTTGACACAATCACTGAGGTGAGATGGCATTTCTGATATGGGTGACATGGCCAACCACACGGTGGAATTTTGTGGGGGACAGACCCCTCCACTCCCCTGCCATCAACCGGAGGATCTGAAAGTGAACAATGCCTAATGCCAACCCTTTAAACCCCCCTCCCAATTATTTATATTAAAAAGGTCTTCCAGTTTCTGTGTTAAATGTTCTTTTGAAATCAGTTTAATGACCTCTGAGAGGGTCTATTTGCAGTGTTAGACTATTTTTATGCTATTCGTTAACAATGGCCTCTAAGTGACAAAATTGTTTTTGTTTATCGCAATAATTTCTCGGACAATTTATCGGCCACCAGAATTAGTTATTGTGACAGGCCTAGAGACCGTATGAAGAAACAAAGCTGGAAGCAGTTACTCACAGTGGATTTTGTAATCCTTGTACTGCCTGTCTTCAATAGCAGTGACATACAGTGTGGCTCTGTCCGGAAAAATCAGTCCGTCTGGTTTCTGTTGGAGAGGTACAGTAGAAAAAAACATTAAGACCATCATTCTAAATGATACATTTAACACACTATCATCAGAAACTATCTGGATTTGGGCCAAGTGCAGTAATCCATTCATGCCAGTAGGTGGCGTAGTCCAAAAGAAAACTACCTACTACACCAAAAAGAATTTATCATAAAAGCCTGAAGCGATTACTCAGATCCATCTCCTGATGAACCGCTCTTCAACTAATTTAGTTAGAAAATCTGTAAAAATGTGCCAGTTTTTTATCCAAATTAATTAATCCATAGAAACGATAACATCATTTTTAGTTGCAGTCCTGTCACTACAGTCCAAAATGTTCATTACATTGATCAAAGTATCAGCCCAGCATTCTTCCCTTATACCTTAACTTAGTACTGTCAAAAAAAAAAAATTACATATATATATATATATATATATATAAATATATATAATCAGAATAATCCAGGTCAAATTGTGGAAAAAAGCCTGAGCCAAACTTTTTCCATCCACAGGAGGGAGATATGATTTGTGGAAATAGCCCCTTAAATGATAAGATTCTGGTGAATTTTGTGGACAAATGGAAACATTCTGACGAACAATGGTGAGCAGAGTTCAGATTGGGCCGAGCCCATTACCAGGGACCTGCAACCTGCAGCTCAGGAGCCACAACAGGCTCTTTGGACCTTCCAGAATGGCTCTTAAAAACTGACTAAAAATAATAAAGAAACATGTTTTGCAACTAGAAAATAAATAAATCCATATTTTAGCTATTTCTATTTCATGGAGTAATTACATTTGATTTTCACAACAGAATGACTTAAAAGTATCAGTTATTTTTAGATCTATTTTCTTATTATATTGGAAACTATGCACAAAATGTAGGAAAATGTAGCCATCACCTTTTTGAAAACGTTTTCAGGGTTTTTTTATGTTAAAACCTAAGAATAGAAATAAAATGATTGCTCTTAAAAATTAAAACAGATTCACTGTAGTAGTCGTCTACTACAAAAATTTGTGTATAGTGTAGTGCTTTTCCTCAAAAGGTCTGATAATTGTGGATCTAAATCCATTTTATTTAGTTGCATTGACGGTATAGTGAGTTAACATCAACCTTAACCTTAACATCGTGTCCAGCACGATCCAACCCGACTAATTAAAAGCCCAACATGAATGTACTGGGGTGGAAAAAGGAGTTTCTTGAAGAAGCATAACCTGGATTTTGTTCTTTTTATTTTGGGCATTACTCTGTTCCTTTTAACAAGGTTGTCGAGACCTTTAACATTCCATGAAGCTGCTCCAATGTTACCATTAGTCATACCAGTTTGTCTATCAGTTTAAACACAGAAACAACAAAAACTTAAGAGAACATGACACAAACAGGAGGACTTCCATCCTCAGGGTTCTTATTCTGCCCCATCATCCAATTTTCTCTCATTGTAGGAGGAACAGCCCTAATAGGGGCTCCTTCTGCTACAGGTTATAAAATAAATTTTTGATTCAGTATGTTTATGTCTCTGCTTAAAAGAAGAAAGGTTTTATGTCAATTCAGCACTGATTTTCTGAATCGGATTGGTATCAGTCGATCCTAAATCTCATATCTGTATCGGAAATGAAAAAAGTGGATCGATGCATCCTTAGTTAAAATTAGCAACATCTCTCCTAATACATACCAGCCATTTGTCTCTGGCATAAATGACTGTATTTAGCATGGACTCGTAAAAGAGGCAGTATCCCATCCACTCCGAGATGATGATATCAACTCCTTCCACAGGCAGCTCCACTTCCTCCACCTTCCCCTTTATGATGGTCACAACTGCAGGGAAAAGAGCACAGATTTGACCCTGACTCCTCCTGACTCAGAGTCCTGCTGGTTTCCATGAACTCACCATCATCCAGATTGTTGGCCTTCACAATTTTCACAGCATAGTCTGAAATGCTACTGCACTCTATCTGGAAAAACAAATCCCAAGCATACAGTTAATCTGGAAAGCCAGACAAGTGGAGCAGCTGAAGAGGAACTGAATGCATACCCCTATAACTTTTTTGGCTCCAGCTTTGGCTGCAAACATGCAGAGGATGCCCGTTCCACTGCCGACATCCAGAACCACCTTGTCCTTGAACAAGTGCTTGTTGTGGAACATGGAGTTGCGGTAAGTCAAAGTGCGAACCTCGTCTTTCAGCATCTCCTGCAGAGACACGGGAGCAGAGTACAGGTTGGAAGGTGAAAACCATAAATCAATGAAGATTGTTGTCGTTGGGTAAATAAAAACTGAAAAATTACCTCGTGAATTCCAAAGTGGGCGTAAGAGTCAAAGTAGTAGTCCTTTGACGTCATGTCTTCTGCTGCAGGTTTGACAGAACTCTCTCCCTGAGAAACCTCAACAAAAGGAAACACAGTTACTGGCTGAAGAAGGCAGAATGGATCAAACCTAAGCCTGCCACAATAAGCAATAGATGAAATGCATAATAAATTAAAATGAGCTCATTCTATATTCTGATGATTAATATTTTTGAAGGCTTAATCTGTTTACAGAGGCTTCATAGTCAGTTTCACTTATGGTTTTGGTTGTGGGTGGTTTCTATTTCTTTTGTGTAAAAAAGCAATTTCATACTTGAACTTAAGAAATTACATTTATTGTTGATCATTTCATTTTTTAGAAGACCCTTAAAAAATCTAGAATAGATAAAAGAATATTGAATTGATGGAATGGATGAATTTATCATGAAAGGAAAGATTGTTAATTTGTTTTTAATTTATCTTTGAAATTGTAAAAATTTCAGTAAGGTCTGTAAAATGCTAAATTGTTGAGGATGAAATGAATTGAAAAGGTCTGGCTTTACAAAAGCAACCTACTCACATAATAATGACAGTTTTTGTTTTCTTGGAAAAGATTAATTCTGAGATTGTTAGACCCACACATTCAGAAAGACAACATCAGAGATAAAGATGTAGGACATTGTGGTTGGCATCTCATCGTGGTGAAGGGGTTTGAGTGTTCCAGTGACCCCAGAAGCTATGCGGCCTGGGGACTCCGTGCCCCTGGCAGGGTCACCCACTAATGATGAGCAAAACTGTCGGAAATAGTGTTCCCTCACTGGGAGGCGGGTCACCAGAGCCACACTCTGGAGCCAGGCCGGGCACAGCCCGTAGAGGAGACATGGATCTCCCTTCAATTGAGCTCTCCACCTGTGAGAGGGGCCAAAGGAGTGGGCATACTTGTTGCCCCCACCTCTCTGTGCCGATATGTTGGGCTTCAACCCTTTAAACAGGAAGGTAGCCTCGCTCCTCCTACAAGTGGGAGGATGGGTAGTGATTGTGGTTTGTGCTTATGTAGATTTGGCTTGTGTAGATTGTAGCTGTGGTAACAAAACAATCTAACTATGAATATTGTTCTTTGCACTTTTACAAAGTAAACTTGCCAGCTCCTTAAAATCTAGAAGTTGCAGGACACTGGCCCTTGAGGACTGGAGTCTGACACCTCTACCGTCTTAACAAAGGATGTTAAGGTCGCACAATGGTTAAGGAGCTGCTGACTTAATTTGGATTTAACAGAAATGCAAATTATTTATTTTAATTGTAGTTTTTTATTATTATTATGTGTTGTTTTTAAGATTCTATAATTGTAGGTTTACGCATTGTCGGCAATGTCTTCCACTAACATAATTACCCAGTAATATTTTTACATTTCCTGTCAACTTAACATCTTAATACAAAAACACGGTGGACTGAATCAGTGCCCCGACTTCTGGGCCTAGCAAGTTTTCTGGGGAAACCCTGCAGTTCTAACAATCGCGGGTGGGAGGAGGGGGTCAGAGCCCTCATGCCAGCTCTTTCCAGCTATTAGCGTGAACTACTTCGAACACCGGCAAACTTTTCTCTGAACCCAATTGTTACGCTCAGAAAAACATGCCTAAGAAAAAACGGAAAAGCTATATACAGTTCCCAGGAGAAGAGTAAATGTGTTCGCTGAATGGTGTGAGCTCTGGTTCCCAGGTGAATAAAAAATCAGCCGAGATGAACGCAGCATCCCTTTATAAGCGGCTAGCTCAACTAGCTCCAGATGCTAACACGTTGGAGCCCATGCGGTCCAACCGGCTGAGGTAGCATACCATCTGGGGGGAAAAATCATCCGCTCTCCGCTCACACCTACATTAACCGCACAATAAAAAACACCTTACTGAGCGTTTACATGATTTTTTGGTATATTTTTCAATTGCGACAGAAATGAATGACTAAAGGCATCATTATTCAACGTTGACGCCGATATAAAATGGACGCTTTGCTGCTCGTAAACTATGAGGCCAAATCTGAAAACAAGTTGAAACCGAAACACATATTTCTAATTCTGTTGTAGACTAAGGTATGGTGTGAGTGAATCTAACAGAGCTGTGAAAGTCAGTTGTCGTGTTTCCTCCGCTAAGATCTTACCTCCATCCTCTCTGCTGGCGCGGCCATTTCGATCTTCTGCTGAACGTAGTTGACTTCTTCCTCTAATATTTCCCTTTCCTCCAAACAGTTTCAACAGTCCTCTTTCAGGAGCTTACTGACACCTACCGGCAGTTCTCCGCTTAACAACCACAGAAGGAAGGAAGAAAGGATTATCCTTGCTGTAGTTCCTGAGGAGTGTGAGGATGAAACTGTGTTTGATTGTGTAACAAATGAAATATGTGAACCAAGGTTTATGCTCTTACTTGGTTTATATGTTGTTAATTAACAGCACAATTCTGAGAGCCTCTTAGAATTGTGTGTTGATTAAGTTAAGTCCTTTTTAACGGTAACTGACACCAGCTTGTTTTCTTTTACTTGTTAGATAAGAAAAAATGACCCATGCCCTTTTAATGTGAACTTTTTATCAAAGTATATAAAGGTCACATTCCAGACCCAGTGAAATTTTCCATTATCTTAATCTGTTTAAATTCTATTTATTCAACAGTGTTATTGTCTTTGTACAGCACTTTGGTGCAGTTTTAACCTGCTAGATATGTTTCTCTATGAAGAAGAGCTTGGAAAATGCTCACACACGTAACCATTCACATATAATTAATAATTAATTAACTAATAATTAATTATAATTAAAATATTATTTTTATCATATTCTAAATTAGAATATAATTAAAATTATAGATTTAACATCTAAATTAAACTCAGCTCTCTCGACAGGCGGATTGGCGCAGCGTCTGCCGTGAAGCGGGCGCTGTACCGGTCCGTCGTGGTGAAGAGAGAGCTGAGC
>CAEGAG010181657.1:0-53883 GCA_903067065.1 Brachyrhaphis terrabensis
GCCCCCCCCCCCCCCCCCCCCCCCCCCCACCCCCCCCCCCCCCACCCCCCCCCCCCCCCCCCCCCCCTCCCCCCCCCCCCCCCCCCCCCCCCCCCCCCACACCCCCCCCCGCCCCCCCCCCCCCCCCCCCCCCCCCCCCCCCCCCCCCCCCGCCCGCCCCCTCTTCCCTCCCTCCCTTTCTTTCTTTCTTTCTTTCTTTCTTTCTCTCTCTTACTCTCTCCCTCTCTCTCTCTCTCTCTCCCCCCTCGCTCAGGAAGCTCGTCTCTCACTGCCTGTGTGAGATAAGCCCGGGGCAGGCCCCTGGGGCTCCCACGCACACGCTTACACACACACACGCAGACAGTGCGCATACAGAGACACACACCAGTTTATGCATTCTGTCTCTCCTATACACACACACACACACACACACACACACACACCCCTCCACACAGAGACACACAAGCCTGTAGCTGCACAGAGCGCTTGTCTCTCACTGGTGTTTTAGCGCCGCGAGCTCCGGGCTTATCACACGCAGGCAGAGAGATACGAGGGCCTGCGAGACGGAAGCGCACACACACCCCCACACACGCGCGCACACACACAGAGACACGGCTCACATGCTGATTATGAAGCATGCAAGGAAATATGCGGAGAGAAACACCCGCTCTGACCCAATAAGCACACGCACAGACTTCCCTGACGTGTTCCTCTCCATATGCTACACGGAGAGACGACTCTTCTCCTCCGCGCTCGCTGCTGCTACCGCCGCTGTCGCACACCCACACAAACACGCACGCGCGCAGAGCTGCGCGTTAAGCGTTTAGAATAAGTCCGTGCACAGGCGTACGCACGCGGACTAAAAAAAAAACAAAAAAACGGGGAGACGCACGGTTTGTTGGCTCAGGCGTCCCTTTTGTGTGAAAACCTGTACACGCAGCAGAACGCAAGAATTGTCGTGCGTGCGTGAGTGCGTGCGTCAAACCCCAGCGCGTTCCGTGCAGCTCTCGAGGCCCCCCGTCCCTGGCACCGTGCATATTTCATGTTCATTTAGTTTCGCAATCCGTGCCTCTGCACATGAAAGCCCACTCTCTCTGCCTCCTTCCTCCCTCGCTCGCTCTCTCGCTCGCCTTTTATTCTCGCCGCTCGCTCTGCCTCGCTCGCTGAGCATTTGAAATGCTAATGAGGAGAGATTCTGCGGATGTCTTCATCCCTCTCGCGGTGCTGATCGGAGGCCCCTCAGCTCTGCCCGCTGAAGGCTCAGATAAAGGTGCAATCTGTCATTTATTCTCCTCCGGTGAGTCGCTTCTGAGCTCGGCTGTCAGATCGATGCGATCCGAGCAGAAGACAAAAGTTCGGTTTCACCTGGAGCGCCCTGTTGGACCGGCTTCTGTGACGGCGAAACTTTGAAGGGAAGTCTGTGCAGTGGCAGGGTTTGGTTAATGTAGAAAGGCGCAATTACTTCAAAGGTCATCAGACTGACGGCAGATGGTCAGATCTAAAGGAGCATTCAGGACAATCTGCCATAAGAAGGTTTTAAAAAGTTAATATTTTAGAATCTAAAATAAAACAAAACTACATTACTGTTGGAAAGGGTTTAAGCATTTTTAAAGAAAGTTCCCTCTAGCTGAACGGAGTGTAGATAATAGCCCAGTTCTGCCCCTCCCCCACCTGTTACTGCACACTGCAAATGATGCTACCCCACTTTCTCCTCACTTTCAGGACAGCCAGATTCTGCTGTTCTGATATATAATCGGCCATAAAAACCGCTGACATGGCAAAGGCGAGCCCGTCTCTGAACTGCTTCTGTTCGTCCATAAATCACGGATCATGCTAGCTACGCATGTGATCGCTAAAAAAAAAATAATAAAAAAAAAATGAAACCCACTTCTCAGAAATCAAAGAAGGCACAGAGAGAAACTCTGCATAGTCTAAACAGAAAATAAGTGTAAGACATTGTTCCTTTGAAATAGTAAGGACGTCAGCGGTCACAGTAGTTCTCTGTGTTCTACTGAAGGAACTACCCTCTGCTGAAATCCAGCTGTCTTGTTTTGCTGTAATTTGGAGCTTCTAGTGTGTTAATGGCAAGATCTGGTGTAAAGAACCCATGGTCATCCTAGTTTGTTTTCGCCCTAAATCCCCCTGCCAGCTGCTTTCACTGACAGCTTGTCATGGCTACATCGCCGCATTGAGGCCTGGAAGAAGCCTACTCAACCTACTCCCATCCCCCCTCTGTGTCGACTGTTGTGGGACCGTGACTAACTTGCTCAGCAGCTCAGAGGAGGGCTGACTTGAACCCCCCACCCCCACCCTCGCACCCCCCATCTAACAAGAGCTGATGAAAAGCAGTCTAAATTTATGTTTTGCGAAAGAGTCTACTGCTGAAAAACTGTAAAGAAAAGGAACAAAAAAAAATCCAGCATATTATTCATACGACTCAGTCCTCTCATTTCCAGTATATACAGATGAGAGTTTCCTCAGATAGTTTTGACCCTCACCCACTTGTTGCTGCACACTGCTGACCAGCTGGCAGAAAGAAAGAAAAAAACGGCTGCTTAGATATAAATGAATGTGTTTGGGGTTGTGAAAAATACAGTCGTGCGTAGAAGCTAAAGGTCACCACTCATGACCATTTCCGATATGAGCAGCTTGTGTTCAGCAGCCTGGACCCCTGAGCAGATAGCCCAACTAATTTAACCAGCCGTGACAAGCTGTCTGCTTTTTATACTCCAACAAATAGTAGAACAACAAAAGGGACAATATTTGGTGCAATAAGCACATTCAAAACCACTGCTAAATTTTGGGACTATTTATAGTTGGACAACAGCCATTCCGATCATTTTCCATTTTAAATCAGCGCTTATCTCGTTTCCTTTTCGTCAGTGTTTGTAGGTTGCATGTGTAGACTGGTCTTTGGCTCTTGAAGTTATTTACGTGCAGACAGAAATGTGAATGTTTGAACTGCACAGATTGAAGGCAGACCTGCTGCAGATAGACCAGAGCTGTACTCATGGAATTGACTATAAGGGAAGACCTTCACACACTTTCACCGCCTATTTAGATCATAGGATAGCATTTTATTTTTTACTAGGGTTTTCCTCATATCTATATGATATTCTAATTTCGTTACAATTTAGTATTTTTCTGTATTACAGATGAGCGACTGTAACAACATAAATCTCTTTGGAAATTAAGTTTCCTGGTGGGTTTTTTAACAATATAGCCACAAAGTGATTGTTTAAAAGCCTTCTGCTGCCATCACTTTGTTTCACTGAGTTGGGGTTTAATATTAGTAAGACTTATCGACTTATTCTTTATTTATTTTATTTTTTTAAATCTAGTCTGCAAATGATTTTATTTAGACTAAAGCAAGCCCTTTGAACAACGAGGCTGCGCAGATTAATTTGTTTTCAGAGCCGGGCTCAAGAGGCTATTCAAAGAACTTAAATGGATTTTTTTCTCTCTCTCTTTTCTCCACTTTGGTGTTTGCTTCGTTTTCATTACCCCGAAGTCGCTGCCGAGCGTCGACATGGAAACGTCCAAACAGGCTTATACCTGGGAGCTGGAAAGTTGGCGAACAACCAGGTTTAGCAGTCAGCAAGCTGTCATCCCGAGCTTTCACCAACTTCTTTTTGTTTTTTGTTTTTATTTTTATTATTTTTTTTGCCTCAGTGGCTGTCTCACGTGCCACCAGAACAGACAGTGACTCATATTAGGCCCCTTGAATCACTCGTTTTGCATGTGGATGAGGGGGAATACGTGGCGCAAATTACTGCTTGAAAAGGAGGGCATTTATCACGGCAGCCAGAGGTGACTTTTCTCTCTCTCCCTCCCCACCCTCCACCACCCCACGTCCCTCCCCAACCTCCCTCCGCACACACTTTTCTCCCCTTTTTCTTCTCAGCTTTGTTAATAGAATCTGAGTGGCTCAGTGTTAGATTAATTAACTGTGAGATCATCATCGGCGGCGGCAGCGCCTTCAGTCTTCACTGAATCCTCACCCCACCCACACGTTTCACTTTTCCGAGCACGCAACCAACTTTCCTTTTTCGCCGGAAAGCTCCAGTCTGGCAGATTCGCTCATGCATCACCTACACATGTGACACGCATCCAACGCGGGCAGCGCCGGAAGGGGTTAAACGTCTGAGTGATGCATTGATTGCAGGGGAGCGCGGGGAAGCGTTCTAGAGAGGGAGATTAGAGGACGGAGCGCGAGAGGAGAGAATAGAGGAAGCAGCGGAGCGGAGGGGAGGTGGGGGGGAGGTTGTCTCGTTTTACTGCGGAGGAGGTTGTGTGTGTGTGCGCGCGTGTGTGTGTGTGTGTCTGTGTGTGCTCGAGTCTGGCGGGAAGCCGGGGCTTTCGTGCTAAGCTCCTCGCTCTCTCCCAGCGATATTAAACACGGCTCCGGAGGTTTAGCGCTGCGCCTCCTCCACAGCCACACGCGTCAGCAGCACAGAAACACACACACACACACACACACACACACACACACACCCACACCCCCTCGCACACGCACTTTGGCACGCTGCATATCAACGCTCCCTTGCCATCAGTCTCTCTAACACTTGCTCTCACTCTTGCACACACACGCACGCGCGCGCGTACACACAACACACAACACATGCATAGCGAGTGGAATCCCCCAGAGGGGAGCTTCGGCACAGCGCTCCTGAATCTCTCTCCAGCAGGCAAACAGAGTGTTGGCAGCGAGAGAAAACCAGTTGGAGCGTCTTCCCACCCTCCCCTCGTTTCTCCACGTTCACTCTCACTCGCTCACTATTTTCTCCCGCTCCGGATTTCCACTTCTTCCTCCTCTTCTTCGGCATCATCTCTCCGCCCTGGTTTCACTCCCCTCTCTCTCTCTCTCTCTCTCACACACACACCCCTGCACACACACACACACCCTTTCATCTCTTGTTATTATCAGCTGTGCCCCCAAAGGACGGCCCCGGCAGATTTCCTCCACGGATTCATTCATCTGTCATCTGCCGGGTTGCGCTGCCTCTCGTCCCCTCCGTCCTCTGCTCGTCCCTCCCGTCCATCGGCCTGTTTTCTCTCGCAACTGCCGTTTTTTTTTGTTTTTTTTTCCACCCTCCAAGCGCTGAAAGGGTGGGGAGGGGGAGCGCGATAAACACTTGGACTTAGATGGCTGGCCAGAATTAGCATAGAAATGGAGGCTTGGTGTCGTCTACCCAGGTTCAGATGAGCCGCTTTGGCTCCCCACGGCAACAGGACCGCTTGCAGAACGGAGTATGAATGCATCTGGATAAACGAGCCTTGCATTCACATGCATACATAAATATTTAATAACGGAGCGTTTCTTTTTTTGGGATCCTGAAACACGACGGGGGTGCGGGGGAAGGCCTTTAAGAAATAGTTGGATTTCCGCATCTTTTTTCAGTACTTTCGTGTAAAAATGTAATTTCCAAGGTGAGTTAAAAGAAAAGCATGGAAAAACTAGACCCCCCCCCCTCCAAATTTGCTGTTTTTTTTTTTTTTTTTTACTCATCTGCTCTAAATAAAAAAAGTTCTCACTGTTTTATTTTATAAACGATGACGTCAGATGAACATTATGTTACCAACTGACTTAAATTTTATCTGATTGTTTTCCAAGTCTTTTGGTTATGAAGTTTAACGTCTGGATAAGATCTTTGCTTTATTTCTCACGTAATAACTTTTCTTTTTGTTTTCCTTTATCAATTGTTACAGAAGACGCATACATTTGCACTCATTTAAAAAAAATTTTAATAAATAAAAAAGTGTAATTTATCTGCTTTTGGTCTCTAGACCTTCTTAGATCAAGGTTTTACTATAAACATGTAGTTCAGAGTACTTAAGCCTCTATTTTAAGTTATTACAAACAATATAAAGGCGTCACAGATCACAAAGTGTGCTTCAAAGAATCTGTTTATTGTTGAATAATCCGCTCCAGATTTAACCCTAACAGTTTGTTATGGGTTTTGAAACTGACCTGAGCTAAGTTGATCCAGATGCCTACAAAGATCAGTGGAATAACCCTGCACCCTACCGCCGAACAGGAATCCAGCTTGTTGTTTCACGACTAGTGTGGATTTTTTTTTTTTTTTTTTTTTTTTTTGACGAGAGGGATGTAAAAACTTATGAGAAACTTGTCATTTCACAGTGGAAAATTCGCAGGAACCATGATCTGTCCTTTTAGTCGACACAGATTTGTTCAGGAAGCAGAACAGCTCGGCTGTTACTGCAGCAGCAGGAGGTTCCGTTTCCCCCACCACCAGTCTCAGCTGCACGCCTCTGCCTCACAGAAAAAAACAAAACAAAACAACAAATTCTTAACTTATTTGTAACTCCTAAGCTAATCGATGGCTGCGTATAAATGCGTTTGCGCTTTCATGGTGCACAATAGAAATGCTGGTCTTTGGCGCAGGCACATTCAAACGATTTGTGGAGATAATCTTTGATTGTATGGAAAACAGAGAAAATTCGTGCAAGTCTGCTTAAAATTTGTGCAGCTTTGATTTGGGTGTTTAATGTATGACTTTACATGTCTAATCAAAAAAACAAAACAAAACAAAAAAAAAAACAGCATTTATGCTTATTGGAGTCACTTTAAGAATATGCTACTCTGCAGGCTGCATGTTAACAGCGTAGAAATTCTCCATCTGACCCAAGCAGACCTTGTATCCACACGCTGCCCAGCAGCTTCCTGTCTCTCTGTTTCCTCTCTGCCTAATGGCGGCAGACGCTGCTCCCGTCCAATAAAGACCATTCTGACTACTTAGCGCCGGACGCCCAACTGTCACAGCCTTAGACCAGAGAAAACGCTTCCAGCTCTTAAGCGCCTCCATCAAATCTCTTTGTTCCGCTTCCATTATGCCGCGCTCGGAGCCCAGCCATTGTAGCTGGCTGCCACGGCGGCGTCCGGGCCCCAATCACGCTGCACACACAAACACAAACGCGCGCGCGCGCACACACACACACAGCCGTACGTGCGCGAACAGAATCTGGCAGGCAGAGCGCAGTTGAGTCACTCTCGGGCTCCTCGATGCGTTTGGCGCCAGCTCCGGTATTATGGAGCGTTTGTGCGCCTCTGCGTATGTTTGTCCGGCACAAGAGCACACTCAGTTCTTCCTCTCCCGTCATTCCTCTCCCACAGGAACCGTAAAGGGGGAAAGGCTGTGTCTGCTCGTGTGTATTCTTTGTCATCACGCGTAGAGAAACACCCTCTCGCGCTGAAAAGCGGCTCACCGTTTTGTTTTTGTCGTCTCTCTCAGGAGGTGGTGCTGTATTGCCTGGAGAACAGAGTCTGCGAGGTCAACCACAGAGACTACGCGGGCTACTGCGCACTCCACGAGGCGTGCGCCCGGGGCTGGCTCAGCATCGTTCAACATCTGCTGGATTATGGCGCCGACATCAACTGTAGCGCACAGGACGGGACCAGGTAAATAAAAAAAGAAACCTCTCTCACGCATTCCCCTTCAGTGTATTCAGCGCCTATTCTTTTACGTAAAAACAGCTGTAGCTCTTTCAGAGTAGATAGTGAGCTTTTGTATATAACAAATTTCAGTTGTTGCTACAAAATTATATATAGTTCTAGACTTTAACTGGGCTATTTCATTGGATGAATACATTTTGATTAAGACTATTTTAATGTAGCTATAGCTACAAGTTAAAGGTCATGAACCTCGAAAGTCTTTCCTCCTTCAGGTATTTCCTATCTTCCCAGTAAATATCATCCCTATTAGAGCTGAAGGAAAGCATTCCCACAGGATGATGCAACCACCACCATGTTTCCAGGGTCATGTGCATCTTTGCATTGGTTTTTCACCACTGGTGCCAAAACGTTTTGGTGACATCTGAAGGCAACGACTATGTTACGTTTTAGAGATGCACTGATCCGATATTAATATCTGCATCAGTCCCAATATTAGGGGAGGTGCGGGGGGGGGTGTTTTTCATTGGCTGTTATACACGTCATTGTACTATAAAAGTTGTTTTTACATGTTGATCAAGCTTGTAGAGCTATTTGTGTATTTAGGTGTGCTGTACTGGGTCAGAGTTGTCAAGTAAATTTGTAATGCAGTCCATCTAAGTCTGCGTTTTAAAAAAAGAAGCATTTTAAGTAAATTCAGCACTGTTTTTCTGTATCGGATTGGTATCAGCCGATACTAAATCTCAGATATCCGTATCGGAAATGAAAAAAGTGGATTGGTGCATCTCCATTATATTTAAGGGTATCTGAGTAAAGTGGGGCAAAGACAAAATGCAGAAAAGGACAAGGCTTATTAAAAGCAAACGTAATTTTCAGATTAAATAGCTTTAAACTGGAATAAATAAGGTGTATGTTATGGGTGCAAGGCAGGTTAAAGGAGCATAAATATTAATGACACATGCTGTAATTTCTCACCAAGCCCCCTGTGAACCCGTGTAACCTCTGTCTGTGCATCATTGTGCGTGTGTTTAGACCCATCCACGACGCTGTGGAGAACGACCACCTGGACGTGGTGCGGGTCCTGCTGTCGTACGGAGCCGACCCCACTCTGGCCACGTATTCTGGCCGCAGCCTGCTGAAAATGACCCGCAGCAACAGCATGGAGCGTTTCCTCACCGGTGAGTGTCGGGAGCACACATCGTGTATGTGGACATTTTTCTAAACTGACGTCATTGTATTGAGCGGAACAAGTGGCAACAAACCCAGAGAGAAAGAGAGAAAGTTGCACGTAATCGGCACAGAAAACATAACTTTATCAAAATTGACAAAAAGTGGAAACTTAACCAAAATAAAAATGTTTCCGGACTTTTCTTTTTCTCTGGTCTGAACAGACTGGGATCAGAAATCAAATACCTTTAATTTCATTTAAATGAGAATAATAGTAATTTCAGCTGCTGAGAGAAGAAGCTCAGAAGAGTGGCGATCAGGGTTAGGGCCGGGGGTAAACGGTTTAAAAGCTTGGTCACCAACCCTGTTCCCAGTGGCCCCCCCCCATGGCTGCTCTCTCTGTTTGCTGTTCTTTCACTGCTCTGACCTCTGCTCGACCTGCTGGCAGGACTCCCTCTCTGTAAATCCTCCTCTTCCACCTCGGAGCAGCAGCAGCTCCACACGTCCATCTCTGTCATCTCATCTCCCCTCAGGCGCCCGCCTCCTCCGCTCCGCACTCCTCTCCCACTCCTCTCCCCTCCCTCGACCACCTGTTAGACAGGGATTCTCGGCTCGCCGGCGTGCGTGCTACTGCCGCCTCTCGGCTCCTCTATCCGGTTACCTAGCAACGGCCACTGTGTTTGCTCGGCGTACGTGCGAAGGGGGGGAAAAAAAAAAAAGGCTTCGCTCTGGCTGGAGAGCGCCTGTCGTTTCGCACGGCAGCCTCGCTGGAGTCTGACACGCTCTGTGTTTGGAGTTTGTGTGTGTGAGTGTGTTGCGAGGGCTCGTCTGGATGTTTATAGTTAAGTTGAGTCAACATGGCTCTGTGTGCGGGAGAAGAGGGAAATGAAATCATGCTCAGCTGCCTCTCTCCGCCTGAGCGCCGAACTAGTTACGACCCGTCGCACGAGGGAGAAAACGGACAGGTGGCGGTCGGCGTTGAATTTTGAGGCGACGGGATGGATCGATGTCGGCAGAGCTGGAGGAGAAGGAGCGAGCTGCGCGCCGCCCTCCCTCCACCTGGTCCCACTCATCTGGAGGCCGTTAATCCCTCCAAACACACGCCAGACGCCCCACGCCTCAGAGCTGGCACAGAGCCCGGCTCTCGCTCTGCAAATGTGCGCGCGCGTGCTGAATACACACCGCGTTGCTTATCCAGCTCCCTCTGCTTGTTTGTTTCTCTCTCTCTCTCTTTCTCTCTCTCTCTCACTCTCTGCTGTGTGTGTGCGCTCTCGCTCTGAGCGACTGTGTGTGGTTCTTGTTTGATTCCTGGCAGCCGTCTGTGGCCCTGCTCTGAACTGAGCCAGCTCTAACCCAGCAGAGACCGTCGCTCTCCTCCCCCGCCGTACAGCCCCTGGCCTCTGACCATCACCACCTCAAAACATTTCTCTGTTTGTTTTTCTTTTCACTCTTTCTCTCTCTCTCTTTCTTTCTCTCTCTTGACACTCCCTCTCCCCCTCTGTTTTACTGTGCTCTTTATCCATTTGTCTGCTGTAGTCTCCAAGGGCAATTGTATTTGCCTCGTTGCCTGTCCCCAGGCGCCCGGCTCTTGAATAACAGGCTTCTCCTCTCTCCACAGATTATTTTGCTGACCTTCAGGGCCGCTCAGATGACGACCCAGGGCTTTATTGGGAGTTCTATGGCAGTGCTGTGTGTGGTGAGTACTGATCGGCACTCTGTCTGTCCTGTAATGCTTAAAAACGGTGTAGTTCTACCGTGAGGAACCTTTTATCTCCCCTTGGCCTTGGGTTGAGTGCGTTTCCACTCTGTCTGCAGGGATGTTGCTGCTTCAGTTTTGTTCCAAAACTGTGAAACTAGACCAACCTTCATCTCAGATGTACAGCAGTTATGGTTTAAAACCTGTGTAAAGTCACTTCAAACTAAAACTGGGCCGATCTCAACTACCGAGTGTGAGACAAAAGAAAGACGCTTCTGTTTTTGGAAATAAAAATCTACAATTTTCAGCACTAAAACGGATGGATGGTTTAAAGCGATTACACTCTACAACTTACGCGGAGTAACTTGAAAACTCATTGAAAGATTAATCTATTCAGATGTAGTCTTCCAAGGCAGCAATTACACTGTGAAAAAGAATTAAAATCTTTTAAAAACATGAGGTAATTAACCACATGTAGCTTTCATATTTGTGGGAGTTTTAGTTGTTTTTATTTGTTCCTGGAACATAAACAGAGTAAAACATTTGTATATTACTGGTTTAAGTCCCTAAACCTGGTCTGAGTGCAACGTTTACTCTGTTTGAAGTCTCAGATGATCCACGCTTCATTGAACTTATTGAATCGATATTTTTTGGCTGATCTTATTAACATAAACTCAAGTTTAAAATGAATTTCTGGGTTTAAATATTACCTGCAAACAAAAAAATAGCAGTTACACCCATAGCATTTTTTAAAGATATCTGAAATTATTTAAGAGTCTTAACAAAAAGATGAAAGATTGCTGAAAAATAAAAAACTCAACTTGTAGTTCAGTGTAGTCAAAAATATAATCTGGTAATCTCTTTGGTGCTTAATTTAGAAACAAAAACATCACCAGAAACCACAGTGAGAGCTGGAAAAGGTTCTTGCAGTAGGAACACACCGTTTGCTCCGTCAGCAAACCTCTTTTACTCAAGACAGCTCCTTTACGACATCGATGATGACGATGCTAACTCATGTTGTTGTTTGTGTGTCAGAATCTGGCGTAGAAGGCGGTGTTTACAACATCCTGGCAGACGCCCCCGGCCCAGACAACGAGGACGAGGACGAGAAAAGGGAGGTGTTTGAGTTTGAATTCTCTGACCGACCTCTGTTGCCGTGCTACAACATCCAGGTGTCCCTCTCCCAGGGGTGAGCTTTGATCTCCGAAGCAGACATCACTACTTATTTTTTATAGCCTCCGCCAGCCCTCATTCCTCAACTTCTCCCTCCCGCCCCTCTTTCAGACCAAGAAACTGGCTGCTGCTGTCCGACGTGCTCCGGCGCCTGCGCATGTCCGCCCGCGCCTTCCGACAAGCCTTCCCCCACATGGAGGTCGTGACGGTGGCCGAGGCCGAGTTCTACCGGCAGGCGTCCCTGTCGCAGCTCTTCTCCTGCCCGGAGGAGCTGGAGGGCTTCCACCCAGACAGCAAGGACCTGCTGGACCTGGTGGAAGACAGCGCGGAGCTGGCCGCTCTGCTGGGCTCAACACTGGAGTGTCTGGACGACCGCTGGGACCACCCGGCGGACAAACTCAAGGACAAAATGAAGGCGGCGGGCAGGCTGGCCTCATCCTGACCTTGTTCCTCACCGAGTGGCGTTTGCTTTAGAACCAATCAGAGGTTACAGATATGCCTTAGCGTGACCCTTAGTTCTCTCGGCTTCGGCTTCGGCCCGGTCCCGGACCAGCACTGGTGCACTGTACAGACAGACTGACCCACCGGCTGACTGGGCTGCGGAAACATTTCTCTCCGTTAACTAAGGATCGACACATTTCTGACTCAAGAGACTTAATAATGGTCTTATTTTTATAAATTAATATATGTATAAATAAATATATACAGTATATATGAATATGGAGAGCTTTTTTTCCCCCTTTGAGATGTTGCTCACTGCTCCTCTGAAAGCTTTTTTTTCTTTTTTTTTTAATTGAGCAGTCGTGCTTTCAGCAACTGAACGGAGTGTGTGAATGTACAGCGCACTGTGCATGTTTCATTGTACAGAATAGTTCTGAGGCTGTGCTGTTCAGTCTGATATTTGTGTTTATAGAAAGCACATGATGTCCATTTTTTTTCCTCCCCTAGTTCTCAAACTTTAGTGCTCGCTTGAGCCTCAGGGGCTACTTTGTTGTAATTTTTTTTTTTTCCTTTTAAGTTTTCTTTTCAGGCTGTAATTTAAACGTTCGAAACTGCAAAAACTGTTTGTATAATAAAGTTTTAAGATGGTGTTGATATTCCCCCTGTGGCACAGAGCTTGTATATAAGGGGGAAGGCTACTGCAGTACGGTCATTTTTTTTTCTCAGTGTGTTCATTTTTTTTGGGTTTTGTTTTAACTTTGTAATTAAAATATCCCATAATTTGTATTTATATTTTACAAAAGAAGTTGCTTTAAAATAAATATACAAACTGCAAGTTGAACCAAACTCCCAGTTTTTGTGTCATTCATTAATCTCAGATGTCAGCTTCTGATGCGTGTCAAAACCGCTTTTCATGCCTAATTACCCAGCATGTGACCGCGGTGTGAACACGGTGCTATATTGCCCCCTCTTGGTAAATGGATGCCTGGCAAGTCATTGCCGCGGCCTTGAACGAACACTGCCGCCTCTCTTTTCGACGAGAAGCGGAATCTGTTGGTCTCAAAGCGCCCTCTGGTGGACAGAACCGAAAACAAGTCATAAATGAGACTAGTGGAAAATCCGGTCTCCAGAGTTGAAGTTTGTTGTAATAGCCTTTAACTTGGACCCAACAATTGCATCGTAAAAAGACAAAAGAGCATGTGTTGTCTACACCTGTATTGTGAAAGAGGTTTTTAAATCTCTCATGTCCTGTATTTGTTATTTTGAGATAGAAGACTGCTAAATACCTTTCACATGTCTTGCCTGAGTCTTAAATAGATTAGTTGCTTTCAAACGTATGAAGATTTGGGGCCCTTTCCTGACTTATCCCACAAAGGTTTAACTTAGGAATATGCTCGATGTGGTAGAGTTAAATTTTTTTTTTTGCCTGGGAAAGTCTCATGCAGTAATTTTTCCATTTTAAATCACTACCATTTTCTTTTCTGTTTTATTTCTACAACCTGACTCAAGCACAGGATAAAACAAAATGTTTTAACCTTTTTAAATTTGTGAATTTGTCATTTAGCACTTAACGCCTAAGTACTTGTTAGAACAAATAGTAAATAATCCAACACATGCTGCTACTGTGACTATTTTTTATTTTTATTTTGCATCTTCATTAAAAAAGCAAAGATGAGGTAATTGGAAACGCTAGATAAGGAACATCTTTTCCTTCTAGGGATTCATGGTACCTTGGTTCTGTGTGTCTCTGTGTTGCCCTGTGATGGACTGACATCCTGTCCAGGTTGTACCCTGCCTCTTGCCCGAAATGTCTCACTGGAGATATGCACAAGCACCCCTCCTGACCCTGTGTGTTTATAGAAAGCACATGGGATAAGGGTGTAAGAAAATGGATGGATGGATTAGTGGTACCTCCGAAGAAGGACTCAACACAGACACAAATATATATATATATATATATCACTTAAATTACTTTATTGTTCATTTATTTAATTATTTAACTTTTTGGTGTTGAAAATGTTTTAATCTGGAACCTGAGTACAAATTTCATACCACAAACCCAAGCTGGTAGGACAATAAAAAAAATAATAAAAAAAATCCCTGAAATCCTTGAAGTTGAAGAGCTTTGTGAACTACTCATGGGTTCATTGGACTTCTTCCAATAATCCAATCTGGATTTATCTAACAGTGATTGGCTGCACATCTTGAGTAATCTGTTTTCCTCTGTTATGACTTTAGGTCAAAGGTTGCAGCACTGAAAAACCTTCGAGGAGTGTACCGTCACTCAAATGAAGTGGTTAGAATCCAAACCCATGGGCGTAAATCCCAGGGAGGTCGGGGGTCTTGACCCTCCCCCACCCCCCAAACTTGGAATAGAATAGAATCAATTTCTACATATTTATAGGTTCTCAGCCATCCAGGACATGAAAAAAAAACAACAACAAAAAAACCAAGTTTAAAGCAACTTAAGTTATAATAATAAGTTATAATCAATAACACAGAACATGTATTGAGGACCACTGCAATAAATCAATACTTATGAAGAATTTTATTAAGTGGAGTCACTCATTAAAACTTGTTTTTAGTCAGAACCTTAAATTTGTGTAATGATGTAGCAGAGACGAGATCAGTGACACTGAACCAAACTCGTATCTGAGCGACATTTGAATCTTAGTTTGACGTCCATGGGTCTCCGGTTGTTTACTGGGAAAAACACATTTGATATGCATTGCTACATACTAGTAATTTTTGGTCCTGCAGCTTGAACACACACACACACACACACCCACACACCCACACCCCCCCACACACACCCCCACACACAAAATAAACCATATTTATGTCCCCGTTTATGCCCCCCCAACCCCCTATAATGAGATGGGATTTACTCCCTTGTCCAAACCCATTGCAACATTCTTTTCAAATATCAGTAGTTGTTACAAATTGCCTAAAAATGTGGTCATATAGTATAGTTCTACAACACTGAATGCTAAATAAATGGTATGAACTAAAGTTTATAACCAAGGCTTCAAAGAACAGTCAGTGATTTTTTTTTTTCTTTCAGGACTGAAGATAAAGGTTTTATGGAACAAAGTTTAAGATGCCATATTCTGGTGCAGAATATGGCAGGTAAAGTTGTACACTTTACCTAAAGTTCATATTTCATTTTAGTTTATGTCTACCTTTTCACAAAAAAGCCCATGAAAATATAACAGTAAAATTGTCTAGAATTTCTGACCAAATGTTCAAACACTTCAATTTAATTCAGTCTCACAACACGTCATCTCAAGGCACTTTACAAAAAAATAAAATAATTCAGTGATGGATTCATTCCAATTGATTCTGGTTAACAATGTCATCAAGGTTAGTTTATTAATCAAACTGGTTAAAAAAAAAAAAGTTTAAGGAAATCCAGCAGACAGATCTGGGGTCTCATGTATAAAGCGAGCGTATGAAATGTGCGGCGCCATATTTTACGTTGAAGTCTGCATGTATAAAAATGAATGTAGCGTGAAAATTTGCGTAAATATACGCAAACTTTTGACCTGCTGTGAAAATGTGCGGCAGCCACGCAAACTTTTTCTGTGGACAATAACAAACTACAAAGCGTTAAAACTCACCTAAATACACCGAAGTCTGACTAGATTCAGTGTTTTTTTTTTGTTTTTTTTGAGACAAAGAACCATAAAACCCAATGTTTTTTCCCCATGATTTTAATATTTTATTGTTTAAACGCAAATAATGAAACTGAACTGCATTTATCCTCAAACAATAACCTAACACGCACACAAAATAAAGAAGACAAAAATAAAAGGATGTGAAATCCTCGCTCGAATGTACGAGTGGAATAATTTTCAGTTTTTGTCTCATGAAGATGTAACGCATTGGTCTGTGCGCCGAAGCACATGAAAAGCATCTGCGGGGTAATTTCATTCTGTCTGAAAAAGAAAAGGTGGGATTGGATCAGCAGATTAACTCCAAGCAGGTTTGATTATGTTTAAGGTAATCAACGTGTGTATACAATCACACGTATACAAAGGTGCGCAAAGGTGTGCCATGTAATTGTGGAGCGCTTTTTCTCTGATGGAGAACATTGCCAATCTAGGGATTCAGCGTGTGTTCAGAGACCATATTGATCTGCTGGGAAATGTTGATTTATTATCGTTTAAATTGCCCTGGAAACTGAGCAAAACTTAAAGAAGGAGCCGTGAGTCACCGGTGCAACTGCAATCATCCTTCAGTCGAGCCATGCCCGCTTTGTGAATGCGCCTTTATGAACTGAAAGCATCTCTACTCTGCAAATACACAACTTATGGACACGATTTCTCTATTTAGAATAAACGTCCACATTCCCCACTCAAAGGACTGACACTCTGTCTGTCTTTAAATCTTGGCTGTCAGATGGAGGATCCTAGTTTTCTTTGAGGTCTGATCCAAACCTCAAAGGTTTGGGTTTGATTTGGGTTGTCTTTTTCATCTTTGTTTCAATTTTGTTTTTATTCAACAATTAAAATTTAAAACCAAAAATACATAAAACTAAATGATGTACCAGAAAATTGTTATCTTTTTGCTTTTTTCAATGCAGCCTTTGCCAGAAGTGGAAAAGTTGTACGTCCCCACAAGATGGCAGTAGACCACTGAATAGGGACATACACTGACAACAGGCTTTTCTCACTGGAAAAAAATGGAAAAATGGAATCTAGAAACAATCTAACTATAGGAAAAATGATTTTACTGTCTCTTTCTCTCTCTCTCTTTCTAAAAATGAAACACAAAGGTTTTTGTGCAAAAGTTTGAGTTTTTAATACTTGAATACTGAATTCTGGCGCAATGTAGCCATGATCTACAGATTTATTTTGTACAAGAATCTGACTACTTTGCATGTTAAGTTTGATTTAGATGGGAAAAGAATCTAAGTAAGAATGTTTTGTGTTTTTAATCAAATAATTTTTTACAACCTACAAATATTTTTTATTTGAAAGCCTGAGTTGCAGAAACTGTACAATTCATCCATAAGAGGAAGAACTGAGATTACACATAGCAGTAGCTCCTTCCATCACTCTCTGTAGGAAAGCAAGAAGGTCAACCAATCACAATTATTGATTCAATTCTATCCTATATGACAAAAATCAGAGCTAACATTACAATATTAGGAGCTGTAACTCTGTCAATAGCCCCTTCTACGAAGGAGACGCAGTCAGACACACGGGTCATGTATTTTGTCTGATAAACAACAACAACAAAACAGAAAGAGAAATCTAGACACAGTATCAAACATTTCAGCTGAGTGCTGTCTGTTAGCTCCAACAGCTACTGGACAGTTAGTGAGAACCTTTTCAGCCATTGTGTTTTCAATTGCTTTGGTTTTATCCTTGCAGCTACATAATCTGAATGTCTGTTGTAACATATCAATTTAAAGTTTGTAGTTTGACCCTTTAAAGACGGTTGTTAAATTCAACCTTTGCAATAAAAAAAAAAAGCATATTATATTAAAACAGCAAAGATAGATAATTTTTTTTACCCTGATTTTAATTGTGGTTGTTGTTGGGACAACAGCACCATCAACTGGTTGATTTTCAAATTACATGCAGGTATTCACAGACGTGATAGATCAGAAAATATGGAAGTAAATAAGAAAAGCCAAATATTACACTATGGTTGTATTAGAATGTAATATTACATTGTTGTAACTTATAAGTGTGTCAGGTAGTCTACTGTATATATTTTTTTAAAATGTGTAAATTGGTGGAGAAGAGTTGACCAAGAGGAGAAAAAGTTGTTAAATAATCTTGATGTTCCCCATAAGCACCTTTTCCTATAGACCAGCAGATAGGTCATGCTGGAAGTCTAATAATTTTATGAGCTCATGTCTTGCAGCATTTCTTAAGCAACACTAAACTGCTATGGACAAATAAATAACATGAACAATGATCATCAAAGACATGAGAAATCATATCCCACCTTATTGCTTTTACATCCTGTTTTAATCAACTAACAGCTCCAACAAAAACATTTAGAATGAGTTTATTAATTAATTTCAGTTTTTTAAACAATTCATTGAACAGGATTCACAGCAACCTTGTGATTAATCAGGTTAACTGTTTGGCACCCCTAAAATATATTAAAAAAATGTTTTAAAAAATATTATATTACATAATTGTAACATCATAGGTAATTTAAAGATGCATACTTGTTAATGTATACTGTGGACTGTATATTTACTATTCTCCCAGCTGTTGAGAGTACAAACACATGGTGTCACCAAGACATTAAAATAACTTTTTGTCACCATTTTCAATATATATTAAATTGTTGACTGGAAGACATAGTCCAATTACAGGTGCATTTGTAAAGGCAAGTTATAAATTGTTTGTAATTCCAGAAATGGGGAAGGGAAGGGCTGTTTTCTTTGGATGTGTAAATCACCAGCATGCTCTCTGTTTGTCCCAGGTCAACAAAGAATCCCATCACCATTCCACACATACTATCACGTTCCTGCAGAATACCCACCCATAATGCACAACAAAAAGCAACTGTGTTACAATGATTCTTACAATACCCTCCAACTCAGATATTTCTGCAACTTTGCTAATATTATGGCTAAAAAAAAGCAATAAGAACTTTGGCATAAGGAGCTCTTTATCCAAGATGGAGTTTGTAGCTTCATCGCTAAGATCTTCTGGAAACTAAGCTATTTTGATTCTCAAACACATTCTATGTTTATTTCTTTTAAGGTTTTATTGGCTCTAGTGGCCTTTATTTGATAGTGAATTGACAGGAATGTGGGTAATGAGAAAGGGAGGAAGACATAACCCCTGTGCCACCACAGCACCCCAATTCCACATTTATCTTTGAATAATTTTGGAGAATAAAATCCACTCTTCTTAAGCTGAAAATGTAGAGACACCAACACTTTTCAAAACTGTATTTGCTAACCTAAGAGAGTTATCCAGAACAAACTCAATTAGACAAATTACTAGAAACCATTGGTCAATATGACTTAGATCTAGGAGTTCTGTGTGTATGGCTGCATGGTGCTGCAGTTGATAGCTCTGTTGCCTTGTGGTAAGAAGATCCTGGTTTAAATACCAGCTTGGGGTCTTTTTGCTCAAAGTTTGCAAGTTCTCCTGGAACCTTGCATGAATGGGTTTTCCCCCACTACTTCGGCTTCCTCCCACAGTCCAAAAACATGACTGTCAGGTAAATTGGTCTCTCCAAATTCTCCATAGGTGTGATTGTTGTAACATGAATGTATGGTTTGAATACCACCCACACAGCAAAAATCAATTTATTCTGTCTCTTTTATTATGGTGCCTATCTCCAGCAAACGTTTCGGGCGAGAGGCGGGGTATTTGATAAACATGTTATGTTGTCCATCACTTTTTATGACCAGCATGATAAATATTGTTCTTTTTGACTCAGACATGCAACATCATCTTGTCTTTAGATTCATCATAAACAGTAGACTTAAACTCAAGCAAACAAAATGTCAACATGTGGGTTGTTAGAGTTGAAAACAATGTGCAAGAATTGACACAAAGCTATGAGAACTATTTATCACACAATGTCAGCAGAAAAAATCTCAGTGTGAAGCCCATTTGTGTTTTTGTTTGTGCTCATGTCTGGTTCTCCTATGTCGTGACCCCGGTTAATTTGCAGCTGTAGCGCCAGGTTTCATTTGCAACATAGAAGGAGACAAGAACATAAGTATTTATGATCACTTCAGTATTTCAAAATGAAAGCAGATGTTAACAGTCACACATATGATACAGCAACTTTGATTTGGATTAGAGGAAGGCGTAAAAGAGAATTAAAAACCACCACATTTAAAGAAAATGTAGTTGGTTCTATTTATCGTTCCGTGCGACCTTATCTCTCCTGCTCAACCTTCTGCAACAACCTCAAATATGTTCGTCTGCCAGTCACTTCGTTCTTCCACTTACCAGAAATCCGGCAAAAATAAGTACATGAATCACAGGTGACAGGAATCGACAGACTGTCTGCCTCGGTTTGGCATATGCCTCACAGAATGCTTTTTCCTGCTGAGAAAAGCAAGACAAGGCAGTTATACATACAAAGAAGAGGTAGAAAGATGGACGCACATTGTTGTTACTAAAGTATCTTTTGGATCTTAGAAATAGTTTAGTAAATTTAACTTTCCACTTCCCAGCTGATCACTAGCACTAACAGAAAATTTGTGAAAAGAACATAGAAAGAAACATTAGTATGTTAGCTATACCATGTCTCTATAAAGGAACAATGTGTAAAACAGCAAGAACTCCCTTTTAAAAACTTTAATAAGACATCCATCCAGGCATGCAGCTGAAAAAATGTTCATGGATAACTTAGAAGGTGTATTATTTTGTGCCATATTGCTGGGTTGCTAATTTGAAGAACATCCATCCATCCCTTTTCTGTACACCCTTGTCCCGAGCGGGGTTGGGAGGGGTGCTGGTGCCTATCTCCAGCAAACGTTTCGGGCGAGAGGTGGGGTATTTGATAAACATGTCCATTGGTAAAATAGAAATGAGAACAAATAAGAATCTAATTTAAAGGACTGGAGAACTCTGAATAGTCACTCTCTGATGGTCAGATGACAGCATCAGCTTTTTAAAAAGATCTTTGTAGAACTCATTTTACACTGTGTGATTATCTGCCATCATGGGAAAAATCTTTTGTAGTGGAAGAAAATCTCTGGTCATTAGCTTGATTCAGAGGTTTGTGGTCTTTCAGGTTGAGAGCAGCAGCACCTGCTGATTTCGCTCCCACAACCAAAGACATCCAATGTCAAATTTCAAGGAGTATCCACTACTTTCTCAGAAAGTCGTGCCGTTTGACTTTTGCTGTGATTGATGTCTGATTCCTCTTTTGCCCAGCAATAAATATCAGATAATTAAATTACATGTTAGTTATTTTGGAAACAAAGTTTCTATTTCTTTATGTATGTGCAGTCAGTGGGAGTTGGCATCCCTGCATACTGAACAAACGGCCGCTGCTTGCTGCTGAGAATAGGAAGACGAGGTTATGTGTTTTGTGCAATTACAATATTGTTTGCATTTTATTTGGTTCGGAGGTAGCAGAAGGTGCAGATTACAAGACCCACCACTGTTCACAAACATCACACCGGCATTGATTTATTTATTTTTTCTCCCTAGTTACAAAAGCATAATTAATTCTGTAAGGTTTGAGAAAACATTTAACTGGGATGAACCACTTTTTAATATGGTCCTCCAGATAATGAGTCTTTTCAATGAGTCACGACCTCCTCGTCTCTCTCACGTCACTGACGTCATCACCGGGCAGTAATGTTACAGGCTGTTGACTGACTGAAGGATTGCTAGCCAGGTTCTGCATCTGGTATGGAAAGTGGAGAGTTCATGGAGGAAACACACTGAACATGTTTGAACATGAGGTGTGCTGCGCTGAATGTGTGTAAGGTTTTGTGTGCCACTACTGTGTGAAGACTCGTCTCAGTTCAGACTGAGTGGGAAAGTGCACCCCCGTCCATTACGAGCAAACTTTCAGAGCTAAACACGGCTTTTACACACAGAGACACGCAAAAATGTGCATTGAGACCCTCATAAGAACATTTGTGTAGTCAGTCCCCACAGTCTAAGAGGAGACTTCCCTGCTCAATGTGTCTGTCTCTATGGAAAGGGAGTTTTCATGTCTGAACTGCTGTTTGAAGTCGAAGCAGATTTTGCTAAATTAAATGTAGTTGAAAGGCTGGTGTGATGCGTGATGCCCATTTAAAGTGAAAACTGGGCAATATTTGCTACATGTTTGGTCTTCAAGGGGAAAATTGAGGGTCTTGGGATGCTGACCTCAATGGAAAGCCTCCCACAGATGGTGTGGACGTCTGTAAGAGAGAGGGATCCTGTGGTGTAAGTCCTGGGAGTCCAATAGTGTGAGCGGCAACACTGTTTTCTTAAAAAATGGAGCAACAAACCTCTGGCCTTTTTCATGTTGAGATGGACATTTTTACATGACACAGGAGACTCTTTAAGCAAATTATTTATGTCTTTTAAACATACTGAAGACCAAAGAATAAGAAATATCCTTACAGCACTTAACAGGTTGGAGGTGAAGTCATCCCAGTCAGTGAAGAAATGGAAATTGTAGTAAATGACTTAAGAATAATGTAAAAATAGCTAGATTAAAGGTTACATTTTTTTGTAAATTAAAACAACATGGAAATACAAATGTATGGTTGGATACCAAATACCTCAAAATAGAAGAAGAGTATTAGAACATATTTTTGACTCTTTCAAAACTTGCCCTCAAAGTTTTTCACACCCTGAGAATTACAGAAGTTTTAGTTTGAGGTTTTGAGTAGAATCAGTCATAAGACACCTGGCAAAGGTCATCAAGCCGGGACTTGAACCTGCGACGGCCTCTTTAAATGGGTCACAAGCTTTCACAGTGCACATTCCTTGAGTCACAGTAGTGCAGTTGGTAGCCCTGAAGCCATGAAGCAACACGGTCCATTCTTTCTGCATGGAGTTTTCATGTTCTCCCATTGCATGGATGGGATTCTCTGTGGGCACTCTGGCTTCGTCCCACACTCCAGAGACATAACTATGACATGAAACTAAATATGGCAAAATCACAATCTGATGAAGCCAATAGAATCACATAATCTTCAAAAAGCAAAGACGCGATCCTGAGGCCACCAAAATGGATCTAATCAACAGGCTGTGCCTAGAAATTCTGTCCATAAAGGTTATCAACAGAATCGGTAACAATGGGTAACCTTGACGGAGTCCAACTCTCACCAAAAAGGAGCCCGGCTTACAGCAGTGAAACTGTAAAATATATTCTGTATTATTATAGCCCACTGCCCTTGGACATGTATGCCTTCACTGCCTTGAAGAAGCCCAAAACATCTGTCACTGATTTCTCAAAATTGTTCCTGTTTTATCAGCAACAACATGCGCATCTCCCTCCTCCCTCCATTGTTTATGTTTCTGTCGCTGCTGATACTGTCGCATAGAAACGGAGGTCACTCCCCAAGACGCATAGAGGAAATAAAATTAAATTACAAAGGAAAATTGTAATGCACAATAATGCAAAGTGATTTTGATAAGTAACTGTAGTCTGACTACTGGATTTGAAATAGCAACGCGTTAGATTACTCGTTACTGAAAAAAGTGGTCCGACTTCAGTAAGGCATTACTAAGTATCACTGGGTATTAGAGGTATGTCTTGTTGCCTTCTTGTTCATGTCTCTCTTGAAAAAGAGGATATTAATGTGAATTTTACATTATATAAATTGAATGTCTTAAAATTTTCATTGTAGGTTTGCAAAGGCGCAAAGAGTTAAAATACCAAAAGTGTAATATTAGAAAGGAACTGATTATGCTGGAGTCGAAAAGCATAATATGACCCCAACAATGTACTTGTTCTTGAAAATGTTCTCTATTGGCTGAGTGACATCATACAGACGTAAATAATAGCTCACTCTTTGAAAAGATAAACTTTTTTCATCACAGAGCATATAAATAAATGGCTAATAAAAGGCTGATAAGACTGATAATCCAGACTGATAAGGTTTATCATTCACAATTATTATAGGACGTCTAAATTCCACAACTCTCTGTGCCTGAAGATGAGGTGACACAGACACTTTTAGATGTTTGCTTCTGTTTACCAGGCAAATTCCAGCATTGCCTCACGGTAAAGAAGAACGGAGCAAGGAATGCTGGAGCATTACCAGCTCCCCAACATAAACTCATCTGAAAATGTGACCAAGCTACAGTTAGACAACTCATAAACTGCTACGAAAAAACTCAGCGTTGCTTTACTATGGGTTAAATAGTAAAGCAATAGGTCGAATGAACACTTTTGCATACACAAAAACAGATATCATGGCACACTGCATTATATTGCCTAATATCCATAGCTCCCTTCATCTTAACAGTTTTAGGTTTTGTACCATTGAGGTTTTGTATTTACCTGTATAACAAGGTGATCATGTATAAGTGCCATGATGAGGTGTGATGACCCAAATGCAGAGAAACAGAGAGAGCAAGTAGATGAAGAATGTTTAATGGAAAACAATGAACAAAAACATGAATCCAGGAACAAAAGGTCAGCAAGGAAGTAATGAGATTTAACATGAGGAACCAGCAAGGAAACACAGCTGGTCTGCTTAAAAAGAGAGAAACTAAGGAACACAGAATCTTGCTATTGCACACATTTTGCACTATTGTGGCTCCCAGATAGGCAGTTTTTAGAAGTTACATTTTGCACTAACTTATCTTTTCACAATTTTCTTAAATAATACCAATTAACTCCAGTCCTTACAAATATTTAGGAGTTTTCAAAAATAGTTAACCGCTTAAATACCAGTTTTAACAATAAGCCTCACAATTTTGTTTTTGCAAAAAAAATAAAACAAGTTGACAGACAGATTTATCCATATGTGTACAAGAAAGTCTAAACTTTTAGACTTTTTATTCTTTTGTTTAAATGGTGATGACTGATTTGAAAACACGAATAAGCTATTCTAAATAATTTATATTTCAGAAACCACAGTTAGTTTTTGCTTACCTCAAAACAAATTGATGTTTTTCCATATTATTGTTTCATTTTAGACTGTGTGATAAAAATAGATAGTACAGATAGAAACAACAAGACATGTTTGATTTGGTAAAGCAAGGTTAACAAAGCAATAGTATAATAAATTTTATTCTTCCTATTGGAAATAAACTGTTCCGTGTTGGGGAAGATACAAGATATTTATTACTTATTTAAGAACCTTTTTCTGTTGCTCTGCTAAAATTGTTGAGTAGAGGACGAAGCCTGTTAATCACCACTGTTGAAATACAGACGTATGAAGACTCAAGCTTAAGGAAGTCACATGATCCAGCAGCTCTGAACTGGTTCGGGTTTTCTTTCATGTGCTGCAGGACGGATGGTGTGAGGCTGTTTTTAGGCCCATTGAGGCTTCATTAGGAGAACAGGAAGAGGACTGAAGCACGAGGACAAACACACACACAGCTCATTACTCCCTGTCTGCCGTGTACCTTTCACACAGCACCTCAAAATGTACGTCTGCAAGTGTCTCATAGAAGTGCATTTATAGCATTTCTTTGAGCTTTGTGTTTGCAGGTAGAACCGAAATAAGAACTGCACTGCTCTGTTTAGCGGCATATGGAAACTTGATTCTAAAACATTACACAATCGATGCTGTTGGACCAATTATAGCCAAACCATTTATTTCCACACAATTGTTTTTGCTTATTCCATCAAGAAGAAGCGAAATGTTTACCAATAAAACTTTCTGTTACATTAGCATCCATTAACTTCCAAATCACCAGCTTAGTCAGCTCCTCTGACTAAGCTGGTGGCTGGTTTTTGGTGATGCAACTAGACAGTCGCCCTTTTACACCCTGGCGTGAGTTTGGAGCCTCTTGTATTCACTGTCCATTTCACACACACACACTGAGACACAACCAGGACATTAAATTAGTCATCACAATTAAGACAAAGACACTATCTCTTAAAAAGCATTAAAATAAGAGTGTATAAACGTGAAACAGAAAAGCAGTACATAAGTCACACCTCATGCACATTGAGACTGTATATATTTAGTCTGTCTGACACGTCAGAGTTAGAGAGATGTCAAAAGGAAGTTGTTGTACCCAGGTGTTAAAGCCTGCCCTGGAAAGACTCTGTCGTCAGAGGATGACAAAGACCCTCAGAGGAGAAGTATATTTTCAGTCTGAGGCTGAGGTATGGACATATTTACTTCCATATACAGACTATTATTATACTATTTGTAACTTAATGGATACGTTTCATGCATATGCATATATATTCACCATTTAATGTGTTGTAATACAGTCTGGAAATGTTTTCTGCCCACAGCCATCACCATCACCATCTACAATAGCTCTTTAATTAAATGAGTTACAGAAACGTTTAATCTTCCTATGGGTTCAATAAAGTATTTTTGAATTTGATAAAATTATTCAGATGCTGTGCAATTCCTCTGCTATTTATTTATTTTTTCTTAATTTTTATCCCCAGGTTTTCCAGACTTTTCTTCAACTGCATTCAATGTTCAACTTAATACATAGTTAACAAGAAAATACTCATGATTCATTATTGTCATCATTTGTGTTTGCTTACCAAGCAGACGTGAACATGTTTTGTCACCATAAATTATGGTCCAGCGTATTTTTGGGGATATTGTATTTACTCTTGTCTCTTCTCTTCTCTCCCACCCACCCTAGAGACTCCACCCTGCAGCAGATAAAAGCTCTGTCCACAAGGTGAGTGTTTCTTATTGGCACATCCACCAGGAGAGGCTCTCTCAGGCTGCTGTTTTCTCTTAGTGTGATTGGAGTGTTTATTTTCCCATAAACTGGTTCCTCAGAAGGTAGGCTCTTCACCTTATTCAGTTCATCTCTTGTTTGTTCAGATTTTTTGTGGTATATTTTAAATTGGGCTGCATGAATGTTGACTTTAATAAATTTAATTTTCAGATTGATTATAACGACATGTCTGTTCCATATTTAGTCACAGTTTAAATAAAATTCTTATTTCTCATTTAAATGTATATTCTTTGGTATCACCTTGCATTAACCGGTGAAGGTTAAACTTTAATACTGCTACATTCACCTTATCTTTCTAAAGAGGAATAATCCATACAATATAGCTACATCAATATTAACAACTTTCAAGAATTTACTCCCGCTATTTGATCTATTTTCAAAACATAAAGCTCTGAAAGACTTTAAAAATTTGATCTGTGCAGCACTAAGTCTCCACATCATCATGCAGAGACCAAGGCAGAACATCTCCTAACCCAGACTGGAGTCTTTCAGGCTGCTGCATGACATAAACAACTATATGCATCCATGTCTGTGTGTCAGAGAGAGAGAGAGAGAGAGAGAGAGAAGCTGTGCTTGAAGGCAAATATTCATTCAGTCCCGCCGCATGCGTGCATGTGTGCAGAAAGTTGAAGCCAAACTGACAGATGAATGCGACGGGGGCGAGAGCAGCAGTTTGGTGAGAAAAACTGCAGAGTAAACAGTGCCGCTAGCCTGCAGGATCTCTGTCTCTTCCAACCGATATGCTGTATAATGTTCTCTTTCTCTGGCATGTCTTACTTTTTTGTCAGTCACAGCTTCCCAAATCCTTCATGACGGGGTTAGATTCCTATTGAAGGCTTCTGATTTAAGACAGAACGCACCAACTGAGACCTAAGGGCTCACACAGGAACCTGTGACCTAAGACCTAAGGGCTTATCCAGTTTTTGGGATAATTAAAATACACATACTTTGATTGGAAACCTGTCCTAGCAGAGAATGGGTCTGCCACCTACTAGCCGACCACATTTATGAAAAATTTCTTCAAACCCACATGGCTGGCTGGCCATCAGCCAGAAATGCAATGCCTCTCCTGCTGTAGTATGACAACCTTGAATGTAAAAAATAAGTAAATAAATAAAATTAAAAGATATTGATGACTTCAGTTAATATCTCAGGACTTTTATAACTGTATTGATTTGATATTGGGAGGAAATTGCCTGGATAACTGGCTATGTAATTTTCTGTATTGAAATTGACCCTTTCTATGTTATTCTATATCGAAAGCATCAACTTTTTATGTGACAACTTTTTTTCCATCATATTTGAAGATGTTTCTTTGTGTAATGAATCTATCCAATATATAACTTTCACTTTTTAAGATGAATTACTGGAATAAATTAACATTTCAATAACATTTTAAGTTATTTAGATGCTCCTGTATACTTGTTGATGCATTGAAGGGTTATATAGGAAAAATAGTCTTAAACTATCCTCTAAAATGACTAAATTAATCCATTCTGGTAATTTCACGTCAGCATATTATGGACTGATGTGTGTATTAATCTGAATATATGAACCATCCCGCAGTGAGTAGAACCTTAAATTGTTTTGCTGCTTCTTTTCAAGAACACATAACCTTTGAAACTGACTATTTGCTTGTACAACATTGCAACCCCCATGTTTGCATTATTCAATAACAACCAGAAACGCACAAAGGGCCTAAAGAATGCCATAAAGACCAAGACTGGTGGCAGGGAAAGGATGGGGGGAGAAAGGGAGGCAAACACTTAGCTCATTTAGTGCACAGCTGTGACAGTGTGTTTGGAGGAGCTGCGTTCCAATAGTATGTGCACAGTATTTGTTTGAATGAGTGTTTCTGACGTGACTTGGGCATGTGTTGATTTCATGAAGTACTCTGTACTAAAAGCTGCGTTCAGGGAGATAAGAAGCTACAAATGTTTTCATTCCTTCCATCAAGAAACCACAACCAAAGGCCACTTGAGATTAAGAGTTTTAACAAAAGAAAAAAAAAGTTGTTGGTGCAGAGAGGACATCAAGGTGGTTTGGATGATACGGATAAGAGATATAATGGAGGATGGAGGTGGTGCAGCACCAATAAGCTTCCTGTTGAGAACAGAACATGTCAAATGTTTTCTTTCAGAGCAACTGTCAGAATAAAAAAACAGGACAAAGTAAAAATTTATACAAAAGCATTTACTGAAACTGCTATGTTGTTGTTGGCTGACCAGAAACACTTTTTATGTCCTGTTTTCAGTACATGTTTCACACAGGAAGATGTCTGATTACTGATTGTTGTGTGCTCCAACTGAGTTTGGAGTACAGAGGCTCCAACTTTGTTTGCTTTGGGGAGTCCTTTGGAAGAAGAACCATGATGATTTGCTAAATTGAAGTTGTATTAAGATGTTAAAAGTCTGCTTCAGTCTTGCCCCTCTGTTTGTCAACATGTTAGCTTCATCTACCAGGACCATCCCTTCTGAATCTATGCTAAAGGAAGACACCAAGGGATATTTACTAAGCTACAAAGAGCCACAAAGACTCTGAACTGTACCTTCAAATAGATTTTAATCTCTAACTATATTCAATTTAAGTTACATATATTAAATAATAATGCCTTTTTTTTTTTTTACACAAACAGTTTAGACTCAGTACTTCCATAAAAAAGCATTTCTGTGCTCACATCTCATCACCTCTGGATTTTTGAGACCTTTTCCTCGTCTGTTTACAAACCGAGCTGTCCTGTGACCTCTGGTGCCATCTGTGAGTCAGTCACTTATCCAGAGGATTTTTAAAAGCTAAAAAGGCCATGGAGGGCAAGAACCGGACATTCACAACTCTGAGCCAGCATACTTGAAACACAGAGACAGGGAGAACAGTCTGTCAGACAATGGGACACGGTTTCTGGAGACAAGTGGAAGCTGTGCTTAATAAATATTTCCATTGTTGAACTCCACTGTCTCGTGTGTACATGACTGTCACATTCATCTGCTGATGTGAAACACCTTAATTCGATTTAAATTGACATTTTCACTGTCATACTAAGAGCAAAGTGATGAGGAATGAAGCCTATCAATTATTTTAGCTACAAATACTCATTTCAGAAAATGTACATACCAAACCTGAAAAAATAAACCTTCTCTGTGCAAAGTTACGTGATGGTATCAGAGAAACATTTTAGATAGGACTTTTTTTCAGGCATTACTGTTTTTGAAGGAAACATCTGTCTTTTTGATCCTGGTGAGATACAGTTGTAACTGTTAGATTATTTTTGCCTTGCATTTTCATATTGACCATTATAGTCACAAGGTCATGAATCATTATGGTTCTGCTGAGCTGCTAATGTTTTCAGTGCTTTAATAAGCATTATTTCTTACTTTTCCCCTCCCCCTTGTTTTATAACACAAATTTCTAACTCCTTTTTGTTCACTCACAGCACATTCATGTGACATAGTCAGAAAATAGGTGATATTTTGCTGAAGCTTCAACCTCTGCGTTACATTTTTAACTGTTTTAGTGATTTAAGAGAATATATCTTGCAGTATCAATATTTGGAACAGAGTATCTGAACTTTAACCTTCATTGTTTGCTGAATGTTGTTCAGAGAATCCAACCTAAATCTACATGAACTGATTTATAAACAGGAAAACAGAATATAATTAGCTTCCTCACATGCTGCCCTGAATAATAAGCTTGGTTAACTAATAAATAGTAACAGAAGTTGACATTTATTGATTTGGCTAATTTGAACTATTCAGGTGCTTATTAATACAAAGCCAAGACAAGCAATTGTTGCTGTCAATTAAATTATGAAGAGTTGAGAAGGCCATACTCAAAGATTTGTTGAAGCAGTTGTATGATGATATCTTCAACTCCAACTTCACTGTGAAAAGCAAACTACAGAGAGTCCAGATAAGTGCTTCTTTGCTCATTCAGGTGGGCCAACAGGAATCTCTCTGGGACCTTCATGATGTGTGATGTCAGGGCAACAGGTTTATAGATGCTGATGACTTCTTGATTTCTTCAGTCCCAGAACCAGGCAGGATGTCTTTCACAACAACAGAACATTTTCTTAAGTCAAGCTAAGTTTGAAGAGCTGCAGAATCCCACAGAGCTGCTCATCTTATTTTTTTGAAAGGACATCTTGCTTTAGAAAATAAAGCAAGTTCAACATCTTGTTTTCTCTGGTAGAGCAGCTGGTAAACTGTTGAAAAGCAGTGAAACAGAGAGTGAGGCATGGTTAAAATATTGCCAGAAATGCATTGGGGAGATGTATCTGTTTAGCAGCAACTGAACTGAGGACATCGCATGCATTATCGGCAACAGCTGAGTGTAAGCTGAATATAAGCGGTTGCCATAATAACACTTTTGAACTCTCTTGGTTAATAATAAGGATGAAAACTTCCTGCTAAGAGTTTATTAACTGGCCAGCAGAGATGACACTTCACAGTAACATCTCCTGGATGACACCATCTGTTGTTGACAAGCACAGCTAATCCATCTTCTTTTCTTTTCCCACTCCTCTTTTAATCTCCCTCTGTTTGTATAGTTAGGAAGCCTGGCAGAAAGAAGCCAGAATTTGGGATGAGATCCTACAGACATGACTCAGTAAAACACATACATTTCCGATTCTCTGCCTGAGTCCTTGTCAGGGCCTGGAGTTTATCCAACTTGTTAGCCAACAATCTCACATTGCCCTGTATAATTGATGGAAGAGATGGTTTGATCATCTTTGTTCCTGCTTTCCATTCACAACAAGTCTTTTTCAACTCCTATGGGATTTGTGACTTTATTTGTGGTAGTATTTCAGCTTTGCTCTTGCATTGTTAATTAACTGCTCCCTATTGTAAACCACATTATTCCTCTTGTTGTTCCACATTTTTGCAAGTATCTTAATCTGTGGACTAACGTCCTTTGATTTCTTTACATTTGTTTTTTACTTGGGTTGTTACCGACATCTGATGTTTGTTTTTTTATTTTTTTGTTTTGTTTTATGGATCCACCAATTTTGTCTAAGTACTTTGAAAACATTTACACACAGAGAGACAGACATCTTTGCAACCTTTATGGCCTACAATTAGAAGACTAACTCAGCATAAATACATTGATTATGCTCCAGCTGCAGAGTTCTCATAGATCTTAAATTGACCTGCTGTTCAACCAACCAACTCTACTCTTAGTCAAAGGGCGGATCTATTGACTCTGAAGGACATAAAAGCCTCAATAATCCTAAAATGCTGATAAAACTAAATTTCAGGATGACTTTTTCCAGTATTCACAACAAATGTAGAATTGCCTGATTTAAATTCCGAACTTTATACTTTCCATTAGGAGATGTTGAGATATTCTCCTACTTTGAGCTTTTCTCATGTTTCTGGTAATTTTGACATAGCCGTGCCACTGTCTGTTTCGATGAGAGGTAGCCTTTGAAGGAGTGATGCTGCTTTTGGTGCCTTAGAGTCGAGGCATACCGAGCACAGCAATAATAAACTTAGTCAACATCTCTTTCATATAGAAAAGTGGTGGTTTCCATTATCATGACAGCTGGATTGTAATTACTTGTATTGACTCCTGTTTCATACAAATCCTGTTCTCGTCGTATGAAACAGGATTTGAATTTGGCCTGTTTGTTTTAATGCAAAGTACAGCGGGTAGACTCTGGCTGTGAAGTGTTACAATATAAACTCAACCAAATATTATGAAGTGGAATATTCTGTAACACCCACCCAACCTACACCTATCTGCACTGCAGTCTTAAACTGCATAAACATAGAAATTGATGAATAGTGTGGGTTTCAAATGAAAGTTGCCTTAACGCAGACACTGAGGTATCTCTCAGTGTCTGGCAAAATAATAAACGTGGAAAAAAGAAAAGGAATCAGAATCAAGCTTTCTTTGCCAAGTATGTTCACACGTACCAGGAATTTTTCCTTGGTAACTTTCTAAGAATCCCACTTTCTCTGATTAAAAAAGCTTTTATTTCTGTGTTTTTATGTTTAAGTTTATTGTATATCATATGAATGTACGTTAGTTTGTTTATGTACTTTCTTTTTACCTTATCCAAAAACAGCTTGTTTAGTTTATAATCCGTAGCCTTTATTTTCTGCAATGTCTGTAGAAATTATTTTTGTCACAAAAAGCTCTGAGATTTCTTTGCAGAAACAATCATTGAATGAGCGAGTTCAGAATTTTTCAAAGTTCTGTGAAAAGGTTCTAAATAGTTATGCAGTGACTGAGTCTCTTCCAGATTAGGATTTCCTGGAGGGTAAAGATAATGGCTTGACAAAGAGAGGCCTTGGTCTTGGCCTCTCTTGCACTTGCCGCTTCAGTTTCTTGGATAGACTAATCAAATTTTTTTGGCATAGAAAATGAAGGCCACATACAGCTTTCCTGTGTGAAGTAAAGTTGAGTATAAAAGCAAAAATTAAGTTCCAAGTGCCATTTTGGGTGTTTATAGACAACCTTTCTTTTGATTGCTACTCTGAAACAGTGCATATGTAGCAATCTTTGTGCTTATGGAGCCCTGATTCTTACCTGTGTCTATAATCACCAGTCCCAGAGTAAATAACTGTGGCAACAGATGCATTAAATAACATTTACATAAATCAGCTTGATGTTTTTGAGGTTAGAGGCATTTGAAGACAATAGAAGTTCACTTTGTTTGCCTCTCTCATAGATGGAGCTGATCTCCAAGATCAACTAATCTGGATTTATGCTAAATGAAAATACCAAAAAAGTTATTCATTCCTTGATATTACTCATTTATAGGATTTTAGCATACCGGTACCTAATTCCCAAATTCCAATTATTTTAGTAGCAAATGACAGGTGTAATTGTTAGAAACGTCCAGGAGAGGGAGACAGAGTGTGGTTGTTGCTTCCTGTCTGAAAATAAAATATTAGAAATGCGATGTTCAGCTGCAAGAGATAAAATCAGCTGTGTCCCATATAATATTATTAATTATTCACTCTCTCCACAGGCTTTGGTCATGCTTCCCCTTATTGGGCCCCTCGCCACTGTTTTGCTCCAGCTTGTCGTCTTCATATCTGTGACTGGTGGTGCATACTACGGACACACACAACACCCTCAGCCATACCAGCCAATGCACCACCTTCAGCATATTAACATGGGCAAGGGAGGTTTTCCTCAGCAACAGTACCTTGGCAAAGAAGTGCCCTACATGCAGTTTCCACACTACAGGAAGGAGCTTCCCCAGATGCCCCTACTCAAAGGCAAAGAAAATCCACGGAAAGGGGGAAACTACAATGCTGGCAAAGACAAAGGTTAGAAATCCTTCTGAACACAGCAATACATTGACCATGTGCAAATACGTTGACATATACATGGCAAAATCAGCAGAAATGTGAAAAATATAAATACTTTTTGTTCTTTGCGGTATGGTAAAGTTCAAGTTGCATTATTGTACAGAGTACAGTCAAACGTATTTTTTAGAAGTGTTTTCACACTAACACCCTTACTCTGATTAGCCTAGTGATATGGCCCCTGAGAAGTTGATTGTGGAATATTCATAATTTTTGGAAAAATTGTTAATTTGACAATTACTGCATACTAAACTATTTGGTAAACCAGTCCCACAACTTTTCATGAAAAACTTTGACAGTCTCCTTCAGCAGGACAGTTGAGGTCCCCTAAAAAACTGATAAGAACTTAAGGGACAAAGAAATTTGCTCTCTCTGGGTGAAACTACAGATTGGTGTAATTTCTGTTCTTTCATTTTTGGTTTGGAAGTTCCTGTTGTTTGTTTATGACACATAAACAAATGTGTCATACCTTGGAGGCAGAACTTTTGCTTGTGTGTTGTCCAAAATATATCAGAAATTTGCAGTGGCCATGGTTTATGCACTGACCAACGCAATGTAGCACATATGAGAATTTCCAGTAGTTTTGAATTTGATTTCTTCTTTAAGTTTGAAATGCCTTGATTGAAATAACTTTGGCCTCATTCTTCCAACCTCAGATACAAATTTCTCTGTTATTGTGAAGTACATACAGGTTGTTACTCTAAATGGATCCCAATCTAGAGAGTATTTAGCAAAGTCCACAGAGTACAGAGATTATTTTTGCTGATCTCTCAGAACCAAACATCTCTGGACAGCTTCATGTGTTCACTGTTTATTCCCTGATTGGTCATAAATATTTTTGGTCAGACTAGAAAACTTAACGGCTTGATCATAATGTTATTAGGTCAGATTGAATCACTGTTTGTGGAGGAACTTGCTGTTGCAGGTGATCATTTTGGGACTAAATGCTTTTCTGTATTTTTGTAAATATGCACTTTCTGTATTTAACATCTATGCACTTGCTCACAGGTCTAACAATTCCTAGTGCAGTAGAAGGAGCTGCCCTGGGAGAAAAAGGCCCAGCTGGACCACCTGGACCAGAGGGACCTCCAGGACCTCCTGGGCCTCCAGGAGATGGTCTACCTGGTCCTGAAGGCCAACTTGGACCTCCAGGTCCACCAGGGTTGCCTGGAATAGGGAAACCAGGCTTGCCTGGAGTGCCAGGAAAACCAGGTGTAATTGGTGAGCCTGGGCCTCAGGGAAAAATGGGACCGAGAGGTGAAGAAGGCCCCACTGGTCAACCAGGTCGTCAGGGACCCTCGGGCCCACCTGGGCTTCCTGGAATAGGTAAACTAGGGATGCAGGGATTACCAGGACAACCAGGTGGCAAAGGAGAACCGGGTCACAAAGGCCTGCCAGGACTGCCGGGATTACCGGGACCAAAAGGAGATAAAGGAGTGGGCCTGCCAGGACAGCCTGGTCACAAAGGACTTCCTGGGCCTCCTGGACCAGCTGGCCCAAGAGGGCTGCCAGGTTTTGGAAAACCAGGGTTGAATGGTTTGCCAGGTCCACAAGGGCCACCAGGACATAAAGGACATCCTGGAGAATCTGGGACTCCTGGGCCAGCTGGGAAAGGAGGACCACCTGGCCCACCAGGTCTACCTGGTCAAGGAAAGCCAGGTCAAAATGGTCTGCCTGGAGAACCAGGAAGGACAGGTGAAAAGGGCCCTCCAGGACCACCAGGATTGCCAGGAAAACCAGGACTTCCAGGATTTGGTAAACAAGGACTTTCAGGACCAAAAGGCGATAAAGGAATGAATGGACCACCTGGACCTCCAGGACTTAAAGGAGATAAGGGCCATGGTGGATTACCTGGAATGCTTGGACCTCCTGGACCAAGTGGTCCTCCAGGCCCTCCAGGACTGATCGGACGACCTGGAAGCGTAGGTGCACCTGGTGCTAAAGGAGATTGTGGAGACGAAGGACCTAAAGGGCTGGATGGGGGCAATGGTGACCTTGGTCCTCCAGGGCTACCTGGTAAGACTGGTCTAACTGGGGAAATTGGTGAACCAGGTCCTAGAGGTCCACCAGGACCAAGTGGTCCTAAAGGTGCTGATGGGTATAAAGGTCTACCTGGTATACCTGGTCCCCCGGGAACTCCCGGTTTAAGAGGAGTGTCTGGATTACCTGGGGAAAAGGGTATTCAAGGACCTCAAGGAATCACTGGAATAAATGGTACAGCTGGACCAATGGGATCTCCAGGTCCCACAGGACCTAAAGGAGAAAATGGACTTCCTGGTCCACCAGGCACTGCAGTCATTGGGAGTCCAGGCCTGCCTGGTCCTGCAGGACCCCAAGGAAGAGAGGGACCATCTGGACTCCCAGGACAGCCAGGTCAACCTGGTCCACCTGGACCACCAGGACCACCTGGTGAACCTGTTTTTTCTCCAGAAATGGCTGGGGTTCTTTCTGAGATGGGACCAGGACTAGATGGTGTTAAAGCGGGAAGTTATGGCAAAAAGAGCAAATATGGTGGAGGTGCGGCTGAAGTAATGGGTTCCAGTGGGCTTGAAATGCCAGCATTTACAGCTGTAGCATCCACTCCCTTCCCACCTGTGGGGAGTCCGGTTGTTTTTGATAAGCTGTTGTACAATGGCCGCCAAAACTACAATCCTCAGACAGGAATCTTCACCTGCGACATCCCCGGCATTTATTACTTTGCCTACCACATTCATTGCAAGGGAGAGAACGTGTGGGTGGCTTTGATGAGAAACAATGAGCCTGTGATGTATACATACGATGAATACAAAAAAGATTCCTTAGACCAAGCCTCTGGAAGTGCAGTCCTGCCTCTCCAACCTGGGGATACTGTGTATATTCAAATGCCATCAGATCAAGCCTCAGGACTTTATGCTGGACAGTATGTGCAGTCCTCCTTTACAGGGTATTTGCTCTATCCAATGTAAAGCCACATACTTTATGAGCAAGGAAAGGAGGAAGCTTTTCGTTGAATAATGAATGATGGTATTATAAATTATCTTAGATTGAGCGCTCCTTAATATAAAGTAAAAAAAAAACAAAAAAAACGTTGCTCTCGTCAACGGAGATGAAAGCACAGAATTTGTACTGTATAACCTGAAAATCAATTCAAGTGGGAGACCTAAGACTTGTTTTTTTTTTTTTAGAATTTTTAATAAACATAAAGGAGTTTATGGAGTGTATTAACAAGATAGTAAGATTAACTTCTCTCTGTTCATTACACTGTTACAGCTAATCAACGTCAGTCTCTGTACAACATCAAAATTGGCATCTAGCAGGTAATGTGAAAAAAAACCCCACAACACTAACAATGTGCACCAATTTTGACAGTAAATTATTTATTTCTACATTTATACTTCCTGCCTCTTGGGGTATTAATGCAAAAATCTAAATACTCATAATTTTTTATTTCTGTCTGTCATTAAAGTTAGCGTGTATTATTGTGCAGGCTGAAAATGTCTCAGTTCTGGAAACAAAAAATTGAATTGAAAAATTCAAGAACACAAGGGTTAACTAACTACATGACTGTAAAACAATATGCATGAAGGAACTAACTATATTTATACAAGTGTATGTTGATTATTCTACTCTTGTGTAGAAGAACACAAACCTTAGATGGTAAATACCAACATGACACCTTTACAAGAAATATTGAGCTTTTATGGAGGAGATTAGAAAAACAATGTAATGTTATTTTTATTTTGAATTGTTTGCTGATAATTTTGTGAATCTGCTGCTGTGAAAAACCCATAAACTCTAGACACATTATTGCTCTGATCTATAAAGCCACTCAACAGACTACAATGGACCATTTCGCCACAATGAATAACAATGACATAAAATATTGTTACAAGTACCATACAAGTATACTATTCTTGTTTGCAAGCAACTTTTAGTGAGGAATGGTATTCATTCAGTTTTTTAAAAAACTAATTCTTAAGAAAAAGGTGATGTTTTTAATTGCCCCTTCATCTTTTCCCAAAAAAGATGACGGCTCGTCTTTTTTGGGAATAATAACTTTATTTGGGCTACTTAATTTTGTTAGACTGAAGTGAATGTTTCTTTGTAATTCTTTTTATTTAACAGGTTTAATTCAAAATTCACTGTTTCAAAACTAGGATGTAGGACACAATTTCATATTAGAAGCGCATTATTCACAATCCATTTCCCATAGATTATGATGAAAAAATAAAGTATGATGAGTTTTAAAAAGAGTCCCTGTAACCGAATTGTGTTGGTGTTTAAACTTTGTTGTGACCATTTTTTTAAAAAAAATAAATGTTTATTAAAATTGTATTTGAGTGATTCTTTCTTTTTACAGTAAGCTGCATGCATAATGTTATGCATACTTGCAGCTTGTTGTTTATGTCTATTTGCTCAGGGCAGCATTTATAAAAGAAGCAGCTCTGCTTGTGACAGTATATTACAGAAAATACAACCAAGTTCCATATCCTGCTTAAATATTATCAGGAATAACGTACTCAATTGACACTGAAGAATTATTTGGAAAGAAATCTCTAAATTAAATTTACATATTTTTTTAATTAAATTGTTTTTTCCCAACATGTCCTGGGTAACTATGTCCCCTGTGTTCCACACAGGGGACATAGTTGCTTTGCAATAGACTATAGAGGTTATTTTATGCTCCAAAAAGATTAGAAACTATTTTCCAACAGGAACGTCAATATATTCAGTTGAAAGGGAAATAGAAGAAAATCAGGAAAAAGAGATTGCCATAAAAATAATGGAGAGGATGGCCTTAAAAAGGGTTTGAACAATAACAGGAACATTATAAGAAACTTTGCACTGGTGAAGAAGTTTGCCTTCTTTGTTCAAAGGCTGAATTATCAGTAAATATTTTTCTGAACCTTCTGTTGAATTCAGTAATTTGACATCAAAACAAAATGTAAGACAAAAGTTTGAAATAACACTGTTTTGTATTTATTTATTTATCTATCTAATTTCCATTAGGGATTCTGTGGGTAAAACAATTGAATAGAACAGAATTGAATTCATATGAATCGGAGATCAAATGTAAAATGCAATCTCCAGCCCAGTTAATGTCATACGTATTTCTGAAATTACTGAAACCCTTGTAACTGCGCCTCGCTTTATCACAGCTGCTCACCAGAACATATGTCAAATCGTGGGTGGGGTCGGAGTGGGGATGCTGATGCTGCGATCCGACTGTGCGCATGCGCGTTGCCGTGTCCTGTATTTCATCACATCTTTTGTGTTACTGTACAACGCATTCAACCGTCGAGCTTGTCCAGAGGTAGGTAAATACTCAGCGGTATAATGAATCATAACATGACTTGATATTTAAGCATTGTTGAGGACGCTAACTCGAAGCCAGGCTAGTATTTAACACGCACCTGCTCAAATTAAGCAAATACAGGAAATTGTCGGGCTCAGCAGCGAACGCGCTCCCTGCTCTCCGCCATCGTCGTTATTCTCGGTCTTAAGTTTTCGGTTTGCATCTAAACAACTGTTTACGCTATTGTATAAACGCAGCAGAGTATTTACACTTAGTAACCCGTTTCTCATTTTGTCATGATGCAAAAACCTCAGCATTTTTTGTGAAAGTGTGAAAAGTTTGGCATTCATTGGTATTCATTTTCCTTTACTAAATAACATTTAGTTACTAAACAACAATATAAATTCACTGAGGAAGGCAACGCTTCAATTTGACATCGGTAGATCATTTATTAATCTATTATAATCTTAATCTAAATACAGCTGTTCTGCGAAGGCTTATGGCTTGTTTTCATTCACGAACACACGAATAGATTAAGGAAAGGTTCAAAATCTGTCTGTCTGTCTGTCTGTCTGTTTGTCTGTCTGTCTGTCTCCTAAGCTTTAAAGATCTTGCACAGCTCTGTTCTATCAGTCATCTAGTTTCAAGAAGAATCTGCTTGGATCTAAAGTTCTTTGAGATCATGAATGTCAAGTTCTCAACTTGACTTTCATGAACTTTTAGCTCAACATGAAAGTCACTACATTTGGAGAAAATCTAACACACTCTGATCACACCGTTCCCAATATTATGTGATGATGGCAGCATTGGCAGCATCATGCTGTGGGGAGAGAAGCTAGTCAGAGTTTGTGGCCCAATGCAAACAGTGAAATATAAGACCTTCCTAGAAGAAAACCTGTAAAGGTTTGCCTTTAAGCAGGTCAACAAATGTTATATCTTTTTACTTCCCAAGTGGAAGTAACACCTAAAGTTATGATTATTGTAGGAGGTAATTATCTGTGTTTGACCTTTTTATATTTTCTATTTAAACAATAAATATAAATATTTGCAGCTTATTTTGTGTAAAGTTGTGTATTTCGTGTGGAACAGGATCGTCCGAACATGACGTCTCGTGTTGGCCCCAGAACAGCCAGTACAAATGGAACTGTACCACCTTTTCTCAAACCCAGAGAAAAGGTGGCCCCACATTACCAGATGAGGCAAGTATACAGTTTCTATTGATAATATTTACTTTTTTAAATATCCAAACAAAAATCTGAATGTTGACTTTCTACATTGCAGTGCTTCCCTGAAGTCAGAGGTTCGGAAGCTGAACTGGGTCCACCTTCTGATCTGGTTGCTAGTGGCTGCACAAGTGATTGTGAGCCACTTTGACCTGGTGTCACACGACACAGTGTCCATACCGTACCAGTGGGAGTACCCCTATCTGCTCAGCCTCATCCCCCTGCTCTGCAGTAGCCTGTCACTCCCAAACAATAACATCAGCTACCTGGTTATATCCATGATCAGTGCAGGGCTTTTCTCTGTGGCGCCTCTCATTTATGGTGGCATGGAGATGTTTCCCGTAGCTCAGCAGCTCTATCGCCATGGAAAAGCTTACCGCTTCATTTTTGGCTTCTCTGCTGTGACCGTTATGTACCTCATCATGGTGGTTGCTGTTCAAGTGCATGCGTGGCAGATATACTATATGAAGAAACTTTTAGATTCATGGTTTGATGCCACTCAGGAAAAGAAGAAGAAATGAATGTGTAAGAAGGATTGCTTCTGGAAAAATTATGTTTATGTTGTAAGTTTCATTCAGTTGCATTTATTTGGTCAGAAAATTCCCACAGCATAACATATTTAAGATCCTAGAACAGTAATAAGTAGCAGGTCAGATTGCATCTTGTGTCTGCAGTAACCAATGAAATCTTTGCACCTTCTTCAGTAATAACCAGGCTTCTGCTTTTCTCTGAAAAGAACTCAGGTTACAGTGATTTCATTTTACACAACAACAAAGACACAAACTGTGTCAGTGTATACATTTTGCTTCTAAACTTCCACTGTTTGTTCATATTAGGTGGTTTATTTAGTCTTATTTGATTATGTTATGTAAATTATGATTATATCTCAATTTTTTAGTGAGAAAAGAATATTAAAGAAGAAATAAAATCATCACGACCTCTGTCTGCTCGGTTATTCTAAGCACCTTAATGACACTATTCATTTTGACTTGTAGAAGCAAAAAAATATGTATTGTATGTTTTCTTGATTACATTTAGTTTATGTCTCCAAAACTATTGCATTAAAACTAATCAAAATAAATGTAGCACAGTGCATCGATATAGCACAGCTGGCCTAATTTAAAATACAAAGTATGCTTGCTACAAATAAAAAGCATCTAAATTTCTTAAGGTGAGAATATTTTACCTTAAGTTTGCGTGGTGCCCTCTGCATCGAACAATTAATTTGAAAACAAACTCAGAGGAGTTGCAAACAAACAGTGTGATGTGTCTTTACCACAAAATTGTGGTCAACAAATTCTGAAATCAATTACAATCATTCTGACATTTACAGAAACAGCAGCAGTTAATGTGCTGTGTTTTATAGACTTTCACAGATGCTTAAATTTTTTTTACATTTTGTCCAGGGAGTACTTTAGTTGGTCACAGGCTTTTTAGTTACTTAAATATTCTGTTTAGATATGTAGATATTGGTGGGTCCATTTCTTTTAAACAGGGTGGAAATCAGTGATATTATAAATTATTGTTTATCAGTAAATACGAATATTCATTTTAGATACCTCTTTGTGCAGTGCAACGGGTTGGGTTTCAAGCTATTCAAGATATTGACTATAAAAGAAATTTAATCCGGTCTCTTCCATTGAGAGGGGAGTAGTCCTAACACACTTTGTTCCAGAAGGTCTGCGGCTGCGCGGAGAGAATGCCACGTACTGGTTGACGTTGACAGACTGGATGACACTTCCTGATGCTGGTTCCTGGACTTAGCTAGGCCGCCGGCTAACAAACTAGAACTTCACGGTTCGGGGAAACCTGTGAAAACACAGCGTGGTGAAGTCGTCTGATTCAGGTAGAAATACCGCATTGGTTTGGATGTTTAGCTGTAATCACTCAGCAGTTTCTGTGTCATCACTGTCTGCTAGCTGCTAGCACTTAGCTGTATCTGGCTAATGTTTCGTTTGCTAACTCTGTAGCTAATGGTGCGTTGGTTCACCCAGAGACTGATTCAGCAGAATTTCAGTTTTCAGTTACCCATATATGCTATTATTTATAATCCAACAGTGTATATCGTCAATACACTGTTGGATTATAAAATAAACTGTTACCTAGCTGTATGTGCTTGTTAATTGTGGAAATACGTCTAAGTCGATTCTTACTGACCTTTGGTGTAAACTGAAATTGAACTAAATAATTTATTACATTTGCATACTGCTATAGATATGTTTTCTAAAGTGATTGTTTATTATGTTCGGCTTGCGTAGCCCATGTGTCTAGTGCTGAAAAGGCCTGGATTGTCAAACTTAACCAGTCACAGTGCGTTGTTGTTGTTAATGTGATAAACAAAGTTGGGCGGCTCTTTTTTGCGACCAATAAACGCAAAGTTGGCATGCACCATTATTTTATTCATTAAATTCCAGAGATTTTTTTGCTCCATGAAACCACAGAAGAAATCAATTTCTCGGTGTCGCCATTTGATCTGCTTGTGTGCTAAAGGTTAGCAACAACACAATCCTTAGCATCTAGCCAATTACTCATCTGGCCAGGACTGCCATAGCAGTGGGATTTCTGCAAATAAATCCCACAGTGGGGCTTTGTTTGGCATAAACCCCTCAGATACTGAATCTACAGGAAGATAATAACTGACATGTTAGATCACGGCTGATGTTAACTGGGCATGGGCAAGATTGACATAGTCACAGTATTTTGTAGTATCTAATGTGTCAGAAGTCACACTGAAACGTGTTTGATAAATCCTTCTCTCTCTTTTTTTTTTTTTTTAAAGAAAATTTTCATACAGAGTTTTGAGGCTGCATGAAGCCTTACAAATATAAATGCTGCTCTGAAAATGCAACCTGAACCTCATCACAAAAGGTTACTTCACTACAGCAGTAACACTAATTGATGATTCGTTATCCCCAAATGATATATAGTTTCACTATTTGGGGTTTGCAAACATTATCAATTGTAGTTTATCATAACACTCTTTAAATTTCTTTTTTTCCACAGTATTAATAATGATCGTACCCCTTCTGTAATGTTAATGTGTAATATATATATATATATATATATAAAATCAGATTATAATTAAAATTGATTTAAGTTGAGTTCACTAGTGACAAAAAATGTAGTTGTCTTCTCCACTCTTTTGTTTTGAGTCTGCTCTGAGATTTATTTTTTTCTGTTTAAATGTAAACCTAAGTTTTTTTTTTTATATATATCTATATAGGTAATCAAAATCCAATCATATAAAACACAACCAGCAACGAAGAGGTTGTAAGAAGAAAATTATATAAAACAAAAGCTGATGGAGTAGGAATGGGGATGTAGAGAGGTTTAGATAAGGAATAAAAGAAATCCTGATGATTGCGGTAAATTAATGTTAAATGGTTAATGTTAAATTAAGGTGAAAGACCATTCTTATCAATAAGACTGAGCGTTCTGGTCAAAGTTAACACGAAGGCTGCCTTTGCCACTTCACGGGCTGATGTTTGACCCTTAGACTCTTCTGTTCATTCAATCTCTGATATTATTATTTTGGTAGACTTTTCAAATAATCAGAGTCCACCTGCAACTCCTCAAAGCAAATATAATCAGCTTAAGTAAGCTTAATAAAGAACTGCTGAATGCAATAGCATTGACCTTTTTTACTGTAACATATTGTAGTCCCACATGCTTATTACTGCAGCCACCCACCTGATCTGCTGACATACTTTTGAGGAATTCCTGCTTGATTTTCTTGGCCTCATGACTGGCATCTCACAGATTTTTGTAAAGCTGCCTCACAGAGAGAAAGTGGTGTTCATCAACCAGGACAGTCGCCAGGGTAGAGCCTGATAGCTCATGTTTTTTTTTTTTCCTTTTTTCAGGCATTTGATCAGCTCAATACAGAAGGGATATTTATTGCAAAACGTCACAATCAATTTAAAATATCTGACAATAGTAACGGTTATATTGTGAAGCAGTGTAGTGGGGGCTTTACATAAGGTGACATACTTCACTAGGACTCTACTTTTGCTACTAGTTGATGCACAGAGGCATATTTTCTTTGTCACTGTGGAGTGGCAGAAAAAAACCCCAGCAAGTCTATTCATGCTCATGACCTAAACATAATGACCCATTTACAATACACAGACCCACTGTCTTACCCAGTTTATTTATTTTTTTTTAGCTTGTCTAATAAATGTATTCACTAACCTCATTGCTAACATTTAGCTTTATATTGTACAAATCTAGAACTCAACCCAGAACAACTGGAACCAACATGTAGTTTTATACTTACTAGAACCAAACATGCAGAACCAACATTTACTTTTATCAGAAGAAGAATCCAGAGAAACCCCTACTAGTTTATAAATTATGAACTACTTATTCTTATGAACCATAGGGAACCAATATGTAGCTATATACTTCTATCTGTTAGTCTTTCATTTGGTTTTGTTTTGTTTTGTTTTGTTTGTATTTCCTTCTAATTTATGTAAAGCACTTCGAACTGCGTTGTTGCTGAAAATGTGCTATATAAATAAAATTACCTTACCTAACTTTACCTCAGTGGTTTAATATAGTAAATGTCAATCTTCACAAAGAAATTGATTAAAAAAGTTAACATAGTTATATAAAACCTTTTGAGAATTCTTATTTCAGGTGTTTTAAATGTTTAAACTTGAATTTTGAGCTGTAAAATAAGGGAAGATGAAGTGTTTTTAAACGTGTCCCTCTTGTTCCTTGGTAAGGCAGTGGGAACAGCAGAGATCAGACGACACCATGAACGGCCAGCTGGACCTGAGCGGCAAGCTGATCATCAAAGCCCAGCTGGGTGACGACATTCGACGCATCCCTATCCATAATGAAGACATCACATACGATGAGCTGGTGCTGATGATGCAGCGTGTCTTCAGAGGCAAGCTGCAGAGTAATGATGAAGTTACCATTAAATACAAAGATGAAGGTGTGTCCCTCTCTTCTGAACTGAATGCAAAGCGTGTTTACCTCAATTATATCATGTAACTTCAGCACATTTTTTTTTTCATTTTGTTTGTCTTCTTTCTATTTCCAGATGATGACCTCATCACCATTTTTGACAGCTCTGACCTCTCCTTTGCAATCCAGTGCAGTAGAATACTCAAATTGACATTATTTGGTAAGATATTATATTTTTTTTTCACATGTTCACAAAAAGATAGAACATTTTCATTCTTTATGCTGTTCCATCAGCCAGTCACTGGAGGGCAGTCGAGCTTTTGTTTTCTCGATGCTCTGCCCTGTGACTCAGTGTCTGTGGAATTTCACTGTGTCTCCTAGGATTGAATGAGCAAACAAATAATAACAAATCATGGTCAGATTTATCACAAAACCCAGTCGTGGCAGTTAGACTGGTTTATAGAGCCTAATTTAAATTGTGCACTAGCCCTGTTCATTTTAGCCGTAGCTCTTAAAGTGTTACTCTTTCACAATTCCTGCAATGCCCACCCTGTCATATCAGTCAAGGCTTCTGTCAGTAGATTTTACTAACGTTACATTTTAATATTCATAATTCATTAACAGTGAGTTTTCTGTTTACTAAGAATTTTCCAGTGTATATGTCTAGTAAGGAAGTTTATTTTTTGGAAAGCGTTTGGTTTCTATATAAAGTCCATTAAAGTGCTTGATATTCCATCTGCACAGTTTGATGAGAAAAGACTCTTTATAGAAAGTCAGGTGATTATTTATAGTGTTTAAGCGTTATGTGAGCAGGAGGTTTATTTACCTCAACACAAATCTTTTTGTTCAATATAATATTTATTATGCCTAATGGCTTCATGATCTGTGTAATTGAAATAAAGGAGATCTTATATTTCATATGTTAAAATAATTGAAATTGGAGGATTTTTTTCTTAAAATTAGTGTTTTGTTCTCAGACCAGTCATATGGATAGAGTGTGTGAGATAATTATCAAAACATAAACTTTTGTTGCATTTTAGTTTGTCCATGCTATGAACAATACCATCACAGACATTATTTATAAATTATATAATGTAATAGTGAATTAAAAATGTCTTCTTTAGTTCATTTGTATTGCTTTTAACTCCAAGGTGTGGTGCTGGAAAAGTTTAAAAACTTTTCAAACTTTTGGAAAGTGCTTGAATTTTACTGTGGGAAAAGCATACGAACCATGCGTTAGTGTAAAAACTGAAAGATGTTTTTCTTCTTTGAAACGAGGGGGAATCGGTACAAGCCCAAGCTTTGGATCAAATGCTATGACCTCATCTGGAGATTACTGCCTTGAACTCGTGCCAAGTTTGGAAGGCGTAGATCATGCCTGTGATCTCAGAATGGCCAACATCTTGAACCAGGGCGTTGTGCCCTGAGCCGTTTCCACAAACACCGGGAAGCTGATATGAGGAACTGATATGGAAAAATGTCTACTTTATGTATTTTTTCCTAAATTTCTCTCTCAGTTCTGAGTGGGAAGGCGAGGGTTGAAGATAGTTGTTGTGCAAAGAAACATTGGATTATGTGCAGAATTCTGCACATAATCCTGCCAGTATATGACTGATTCTTTAATCATTTTTAATGTGGTAATTGTTTTTATTTGCAGTGAATGGTCAGCCGCGGCCTTTGGAATCCAGTCAAGTGAAGTATCTGCGCAGGGAGCTCATTGAGCTCAGGAATAAAGTCAACAACCTCCTTGATAGCCTGGAGCCGCCCTCAGAGCCTGGAATGACTTCCACAGCGCCTGAAAACAGTGAGCAACTCACCTTAACTTGATACATCTTCAGCTAACAGAAGAGCGACTTCTCTCTGTTTCTCCCTTCCTGTCAGGACTTACCAGAATAGTTTGGAGGCACTCCCCAAAAGTAGCAGCTGCTTGTATTTCACTTATTTTGCAAGCAGAACTGAAGGGAGTGTGTCTGACATCAGACTGAGGCAGTTTATACAAGTCTCTATTAAAACATTCATTTGATTATTTTAGCAGAATATTTGTCAGCAGCAGCTCTCTGAACGTCTTATGCACAATTAACTGAAGTAGTATAAGAGCAGAAATGGGTTCTTACCACATCAGAGCAGTGAGCAAAGATTTTGTATGAACCTATTCTCTGACTATTTTTGTAATGTTTGTTACTTGCATTTAAGGTCTTCAAAATGTTCCGTCTTAAAATTGCTTTCTTCTAGAATCAGTGGATGGGCGTGAAGGCAAAGTTCTGACGGCAGACTCAACAGCGAAACAGGCTCCCCCAGTCAGCGCAGCCAGCATGTCGGCCTTTGACCCTTTAAAAAACCAGGACGAGGTCAACAAGAATGTCATTTCTGCTTTTGGCCTGAGCGAGGACCAGGCCCCAGGTACAGCATAGTACGCAACTGGGACGTTTTCCCTGGAAAGCATTCAGCAGTTTTATCTCTAACGTGCTTCTGTCTTTTTTATTTTTATTTTTTATTTTTTAAACAAAACAAAAAATGTAGTTGCTCCCCCTGGTGTTGCAACAGAGGAGCGCTCAGGAACTCCTGACAGCATTGCTTCCTCCTCTTCTGCAGCGCCTCAGCCAGGAGTGCCCCCTCAGCCACAGGCTCCTTATGTTGGGGTACAACAGGGACCCCCTGCTGGAGTTGATGGTAAGAAACTGTCCCACAAAAATCCCCTTGATTAATGGAGAGGAAAAAAGACTTACTTCCTCAATGGTAAGAAACATCCCAATAGAGAAAGAAGAGTGGTCCTTTGTTTTACAGCTGTGATGGCCCATTATTTAAAAGTTATCACCAGCTTAGCCTTATAAAGACCATCTTCAGGTTGTGTAGCTTGAGAAATCTGTCTTTGTTTTTGTATTCCTAATTGGAATTTTTGCTAGCATTTGTAGAAGCTACTCTAGAGCAGTGTTTCTCAAAGTTTTTCAGACTGAGGATCACTTAACCCATTTAACAAACTCTCAAAGACCACCTAACTTAAAAGTGCCCCCGCAATAACACATCTATATATATAATCTAAATATATCCAACCTGAAATGAAAGTATTAGTCTCTTAACTAATGAGAAGTGGTGCTGTTTTAGAAATGTGAAAACCATAAGCATGTCGATGGCGTTTTGAATTATTTCAAATTCTGAAAGTGTAGATTGTAGGTTTTCCAATTATGTCAAACACCTTGGAATAAATAAAGAAGTTGTTCTTCACTACAAGTGTTGTGTGCATTAACATCATTTTAGGGCTATTTGTAATTTAGAAGCACAATAAAAGAAAAATAGATTTTGCTTTGGCAGTAACAAAAATGCTCTTCTGCACCAAAAATTTGTCACGCATTTCTGTGAGCTGTTTTTATCTATTGTATTTATTCACTGATAAATCACTTTTAATTTAAATAAAAATTACAACAGCTGTTGTGATCTGATCTTAGGCCACTTACTCATTATTATTTTTAACCACAAGCCTTTGACAAGCTAATTGTACACATTACACTTTGACCTGAGCTGCATATAAACGGTCATTTAAATGCAATACCTTTTGGACCACTAGGCGGTGCGCGTGGACCACAAGTGGTCTGGGGACCACAGTTTGAGAAAGACTGCACTAGAGCTAAAAACTAGAAACCAAATGCCTGGCTAATGTGATGCAAATAAAATAGCTCAGTCATATAGGATTTTCATGGATGAGTGTTTATAGTCTGACCTCAGCTTATAAATTTTTATGGGTGTAGTTATATTTGCTTTTAGTTGCAGAAATAGATTGTCTCTGATCAACAATAGTTTAGATTTGGTAAGTTTAATGAACCTTATCAGGGAAAATGTAACTGAAATTTATAGCAAATTTAAGGTGCACTTTGTTCATTGTAGTTCACATCGACATGTTTTTGTTTCTCACTTACTCATAACTTCTCTAGACTCGTTTTCTTTTTTTTGGAATTCACATATGTGATGTCATAAGTGTTTCTGAATGAAAAATCACCACCTCAATCCTGAACAAAATATAAACAAAAGTATCCAAGGAAGTTATCTCACTAATCAGAGGTTTTGCCATTACTCTTCTCAGTGTGAAATCTGAGACTCCTACATGTTTGGCCCAAGCCAAAAGCCTGATTCATATAGGCCAATGAAGGATTGTACATCTTTGCTAGAGAAAATGAAAAATTACCCATTAGTTTTTAACTTTAAGAGTGGTTCTGCTGAAGTGTTACTCTATTCACATTTGTTTCAGTCATCTCTGCAGTTCCTTTTTTTTTTTTTTACTTTAAGTTATAAAACAGAAATAGTCTTTATTACTTTCAATTATGTGAATAAAAACAGCTAAATGTTGTGGGAATATCAATCAAATGATGTTTTGGTTTTACGTCTGTGTAGATGCCTTCTTCAAAGCCATTTTTAGGGATTTCAACTGTTATTGTTAGAAAGTCTTCAGGTGTTTATGTTCTAAGATACACGTTGTAACAATAAGGTGCAGGTTTTGTTCACCAAGCTTGAAAGAAGCAGATAGGCTGCAGCTGCTGCTTTATGTGGTCAGTGTTCTCTTGATATGGGTTGCACAGGTTTTATTTATTAAAAATTTGTGGCGTAATACAAACTATTTGTGACCAAGAAGCTCTATCTTATGTTTATAGGCAAGTAAACAAGATGGAGAAAGTTATTTAAAGTTTGTTGTGGTTACACGTTTCCAAGCGGTTGGAAGTGATGCTACAAAGGCTACGGTATATGGTGCTATCGGCGGGCCATAGTTTCATACCTTAAAACCACAACTTTTTTAAAATGTGGAACTCCTTCCCTTTTTCAGGACGGCTTATTTAAAATTCTATACATTTCAGCATTTCTGCAAATTATGGAATTACTTGGCTGTAAAAAAAAATCTCTGAAAATATGAAAATAATGTCATATTAATCTGATTTCACCATTGTTAATCTCATTTATCGTCAATGCTGTTGTATGGATCGTTGTTCTCTGAATGCGATGGCCCCGACAGCATCGGTGGATGTGATTTGTGACGACGTCCCATTCTGCGTGCCACAGAAGAAAAAGTAGGGTAAAATGAAAGGTTCTGGTAAATCAAGTGCTGGGGAGAAAAGCATCGTGGTTGAGGTTAGCTCTCTTTCTTAAACCTGGTGGTATTCAGGATTTTGAACAGCTCGTCACGTAGATCATTTGAATTTCAATAAGTTTTGGTTATCATCCATGGAGCAGAACCAACCTCTTTGTGTGTAGGCAAACATTTTCCCCTATAAGTCAGTACAGAACCATGGTTTTCCTATGATACATTTTCAGTTGGACATATCTTTTTTTTTTTTTATTAATTTTTTTATAAATACATCTCTTATGTCCAATATGGTAACAAGTATTTTGTCTTCATATCTGTCCCATGGTTTTATTTTCCTCACTTCCAAGGCTGCAGATGGTTGGCACACAAAGACCATAAACCCGCCCCTGTACAGACTGCTCTTTTACATTGTGGTTTCTTCACTCTTCACCCTCTTACTACTTTCTGTGGTTGGAGTCTGACAGCCTTGAGGCAAATCAGAACAGCCAGTCTGTGCACAATATTTTATATAGTAAAATATGAGAGTTTGAATGCCAACAGAGCACTTATGTTAGCCAGAAGTCATTTTTAATGGAGCCTTAGACTGCCTATTAACTTAAGAATGCTGCTAAAACAATTTGTGAACAAATGGTAAAAAATTTGCCCGTTTTATTTTTTCTGACGCTGATTGAACTGTGGTAATAATTTCAATCTGTGCAACCCCCCGTAACCTTTAAACAATCTAGACATGTATTGCTCAAACGTACAGATGTCTTATTTGTGTAAAATACTCGTTGCAAAACAGGATTTTGTTTTGATGACTCCCAAAGTATCAGTTTTAACAAGTTTCTATGATTAAAGAGAAAATGTTAAGTTTCAGTGAAATCAACATTCAAATCTGCCCATCAATCTTACATAACAGTGCTCATAATGGACAACAGATGATGGCAACACAAGAAAAAAACAAAAAAACAATTTCACACACATGGCTCCTCTTACAGTAAAGACCACTGTGTGGATGTTCATGTGGCGGCAGGATAGTTCAGCCAAGTATTTAGTTGAGGTGTTTCTAATGCAGAGAATTGAGAGAAGATATAAGTGCATACTTGGCTTAAATGACATGCATGAAATAACACTGGACCTATTGAATTATGGATCATCTTTAACATGTTGTTAGAGATGCATCAAAAAGAAAAATCTGTTGCCTTGAATTGAGCAGTTATTGGCCAATCAGAAACTAAATATCCACTCTATTTTCAGTCAGTGAATGCAGCATACTTACTTGGTCTTATTGGGAGTTATGGTTGAGGGTACACTGATAATTGCCTATTTTAATAGTTGAAACACCATATGTATCTTAATATGCATTATTACGCACAGTGGCAAACGTCTTGCCGCAGAACCTAACTTCCTTATTTTCGCTCGAGTGTACAGCCAGTCAGTGCCAAGGAAAAGGAATGACGCTCCAGGATTGGTTGCTTTGCACAGCCAGTAGTGAGTCAAGTACTTCGCAAGCTGCATTTTCTTCCAAATACTTTAGATATGATCTATGAAAAAATCCACAAATAACCAAATTTATTGCAAATAGTTTGGAGTAACAACCCACACACAAAACAAATCCACAAATAGGCATGATCATGACTGATAGGCTCCTTTTTTATAGTTGAGCTTTTCTCTGAGTTTTTTGCCAGCTTTTATTTTTGAGTGGATTTTCTTGGACAAAGATGAATAATTTGTGATGCTTCAATGGTTTAAAAAAAAATAGTTTTTGCAGTATAGAAGTAAATGAGCTATGCTACTTTTGTTTTTGATGGGTTTTATTGGAGTTTGCTTAAGCGTCATGACCAAGAGGAGCGTACTGCATAGCTCTGTAATTTGGGCAGGTTTTGAAACTATTAATATTTGATTGTAGAAAATAGATTTTATTTACAGAACCTAAAGAGAAATGGGGTGAAATCTGAAATTCCCTCCTTTTCTGCTCTATTGGTAAGAAACGAGCCATAAAATCTCTGATAGTTGTCTAGCTTTTTTTTGTTTTTCCCCCTATCGGTACTGTGCTCTGTTCTCTAGCTGCTTGTGTTGTCACCATACTTATATACCCAGTGTGAGATCTGGAAGTAAAATTGTTACCTTGTTTAGGGAAAAGACTGACTTGCCAGGTTTCTACATGTGTGTTCCACACTTGAACCTTTGATGGAAAACCTGATGAAAAAGAAGAATGTATTGTGTGTGTTTTTTTTTTTTCATATGTTAGGATAAAATCATTCAGCTGTGTTGTGGTTAAGCAATAAATTATATATTTCTGTTCTTTATGCAAAAAAAAAAATTAAAAAAAAGGTACATTTATTAGAAAGTCAGATGCCTCTTGAGAAATATTTGGGTCACTTCAAGATGTGATGATGCCAAACAATGACGTCTCTGTTTGAAGAAGAAGTCGCTTTGCTCATATATTTGCAAACCAAAGCTGTTTATTTGCTGTGAGACAGAAAAAAGGTGCTTTCTTTCTGTATTTTTAGCTACTCGCGCACCTGCATTCTGCTCCCTTACTGAGAATTAGACTGTTTCCATGACGATTTGAGCACACATCTGCAGGTGTTATACAGACAAACCTAATACCATCTGATCTTTTAAAAACAATATGTAAGGGAGCCAAAAAATCTTGATGTCAAGAAGATGTAAATCTGCCTCTGATATATTTGGTAATGAGCTTCTTAATTGGAGAAGCTCGGTTAACTAATTTCACCGAAAGCAATGACACCCTCAGAAATTGGTCATTATACAAGCTGACTGATCTGTGGGGATGAGCTGGAACAAGCAGGGCCTATAAAACCTTTCTCGACCTGTCGTCCATAAATGTAATTTATGCGCCATACTTGAGTTGTTTTATGGAGGGTTGTTAGCCCACTAATTGTGCTAATTAGAGTTTAATTGTTGACTGAAGTGCTGCGTTTCCATCTGGAATAACGAGCGCTGAAGAGGAACTGAGAAGGCTTTGCAAGAAGAAACCTGAAAATGAAGCTAGATTTCTGGTTTTTACTTCAAAAATATAGGGCATGATTTATAGATTTATGCCATGTTTAGCCTATCTGGTGTATAGATTAGGTAATAATGCTGCTATGGAGAAGTAGTTGTTTTATATTTGGAGTGTTTGTAATGATACTGTTTGTCGCTGCCTCCTCAGGTCAGGTGTATCAACAGTACCAGGCTCCAGGTGGATACCCTCCTCAGCAGCCAGGTGCACCACCACAGCAGTACGCCATGCAGTATCCTGGTAAGACGGAAACTGGGCAGGATAATAGGAAAAATGCTTCTGCATTCATTTAATTTAGAAATAATCTGGCAGTAGAAGTCTCAAATTTCTACTCAAATGCTACAATTCTTCCTCATGTAATCTATTGTGTGTGGAGCTGGTTCTAGGGGAGCAGGATCCACCTTTAAAAGACTGTTCAATTACAATAACAAATAACAAGAGCAGCTAGTAGGAAGGGATTGCAAAATATAATTCTAGAAAAGTTCTTTTAGAAAATCATTCGAACATCAGCTTCTAAATAATCAAAAATGCATTCGTGTTTTTAAATTAATATCTTTGTATTTGGGGCTGCACAGTGGCACAGTTGGTAGCACTGTTGCCTTGCAACAAGAAGGTTCTGGGTTCGATTCCCGGCCCGGGGTCTTTCTGCATGGAGTTTGCATGTTCTCCCTGTGCATGCGTGGGTTCTCTCCGGGTACTCCGGCTTTCTCCCACAGTCCAAAAACATGACTGTCAGGTTAATTGGTCTTTCTAAATTGTCCCTAGGTGTGAGTGTGTGTGTGCATGGTTGTTTGTCCTGTTTGTCTCTGTGTTGCCCTGCGACAGACTGGCAACCTGTCCAGGGTGTACCCCGCCTCTCGCCCGGAAC
>CAEGAG010181666.1:0-18525 GCA_903067065.1 Brachyrhaphis terrabensis
GACTGGAGTTCAGACGTGTGCTCTTCCGATCATGGGGGTGGGTGTGAGTGTGTGTGGGGGGGTGTGTGTGTGTGTGTACGCTACTATTTTATAAAGTAAATAAAATATGTGGATTGTTCCGGGAACCACATTTCCTTTAATTTGAAAATCCAATACGGAAGTGTTATTTCTGCTCGTTCATTCAAACTTTTCAAAGCACGTGCGTTGACCTGTAGCTTTAACCGGAGGGGGCGTGTCCGCGCAGGGCAGCCCCCCTTGTATTTGAATATACAGTAGTTCAGGGAGGCTGCTTTCGTCGGATGTTTTTTTCGTCCTGTGAGGCGAGCCTAGCGGGACGTGGGGGTGTACATCCGTCGGTAATGCTCCTCACTCAGGACTATATATAACATTTGAATGACATCGTCCAGCTAGAGAGACGCTTTCAACGCTACAAGACGAGCGGAGAGGGAACTGCTCGTTAGCAGGAAATATGGACTTGCAAATACTGGATCACAGACTCCGGGTCACCAGCATATCCAAGAACGGGCTGGTCAATTACACTCACCCTCTAATAAAACTGATATTTCTCCGCAACAGGACGCGGTAAGTAGGCTTCCTGCTCTGGCCAGGTGGTTGTGAATCAGTCTGGTAATCCAATTCGGATACATACAGCGCCTGCTCATTCACTGGGTGGCCGAGCTATTGTTGGGTTGTTTGTCTGTGCATGCCTCACTCTGCAGCTACGGTAGGGATGATGAACTGCAGAGCATGCAGCTGTTGACTTCAGGGAAGTGTATTTTCTCACATGGGTGCAATTTGGAGAAAAACTTGCAGTTGTTGAATATTAACATTACTCATTTTTGTACTTTAGTTTCCTGTAAAACATTTATGTGACTGCATCCTGGTTCATCTGTAGATGTCATCTGAAGGTTATCAAAAAAAAAGTTTTTGTTTTTTTTCTTGGTATCTCCAACCCAAACTTGACCTTTTGACTCCTAACCCACATCCATTTTTTTTTAAGTTGTTTACATCTCATGATTTCAGATAATCCCTGGGAATCCAGATGTTGCTATGTAATTGTCTAGTTCTCTGGCTGCCCCACATGTGCATGGATAGAGGAAGAGTTCTACATCTACTGCTGTCACTAAGCTGATGAGACCATGCAAACAAAAATAAGGAACATGTATCACACTGTTGTCACAAATCTACTGCTTGCTGTCGAAATTCCACACCGTTGTAAAATATCTTACAGGATTCATACCCCTGGAACCTTCTCACTTTTTATGTTATAACCACAATTTTGTAATGTATTGGTATTTCATGACATAAACAGACCACCATCTAGTTGCAGAAGTGTGACGTAGGAAGAACATGTTGCATATTTTTCTATTTCCTGTAAGCTGCAAAATGGAGTGTGCATTTGTCATCTCAGCTGCCCTCAGTCAATATTTTGCTTTTGCATCTATGGGCTATGAGCTTTTTCAGATTTTCTTATCTAATGACAGAAATGTTTGCACATTTGTTTTTACAAAATAAGTCTATTCAGTAAGTGTGAAAATTAATTTTCTTGTTGTGCTACAAATGTGCTGGTGGATGTATGTCTGGACTTTGACTGGGACAGTCTTGCATATGAATGAACATGTCTTCATAGCTTTGCAGTCGATCCAAACTCTTTTTATTATTATTTTCAGATGATGCACAGAAAAGTCCGCAGTGAGATTTTCAAAACTAGCTTCATATCCCAACACTTCTTTAATCATCTGAACATCTTTGCCACTCGTATGCCTGTGATGGTTGTAAGCCTGTTGCAATAACACATTTTGCTTAGCGATAATTTGTCCCAGAAGTTATTGCAATAAACAATAATATTGGTGTTTGGTAATGGCATAATAATAAAAATACATCCTTGCATTATTATGCAAAGTGTTCATTAAGTTCATTAGAACTTAAACTTCCAAGGAAAATTTTACACTGGAATTGGAAGATATTTTAAATATCCAAAATAAGTAAATAAAACAACCGAAACAATAAATAAAATGGTTACTGAAGTCTCTGTAAACAAAATTGCCGTTCAAAAAGAGGCTTGAGACCAGTGCACCAGACTGAAGCCTTTTGATTTTGGTAGATAGAAACAGAGAGAGACACAAGAAAAACAATCAACTACGCAAATGTAAATTATAGAGGTTTTCCATTTATCATCTGATTAATTGATGTGTTGCTTATTATGATATATGCTTTAAATTAAAATGTAAAGCATATGAACTTGTACTTTCAGACACTTCTTTCTGTGTCTGTTCATACCTTGTTGTCTCCTGCCATTTGAGTCATCGTGTTGAGTAATAAACTAAGTTTTAACATGTCTGTAATAAATAAACTTGCCAAAAAGGCATGATCTGGTTACCAAGGTTTATGACATACCATTCTGCTTTCTGAAGTTTTCTCTGGCTGTATGATGAATAGAGTAATGCAGTGCTGCCCCTACCTCACTACCTCAGCTGGCTGAAATACACCTTTTCAAATGCATAAGAACAGCATATTTGGGTGCTAGGATGTTTTTATTTTTTTCAAATGCAAAGAATATGCACAGTTATAGTGTTACTATTAACTTAGACAATGCTCTACATTTCTACAGAATTTTATAGCATAAATGCTATGAGATGAAGAAGGTTATTATAGGTCCATGCTAAATGCATTGGCCCAGAATTAACCAGTAAAATCATTCATTTCTACTTCCATGGATCTCTACAGGCCTCTATTGTGTTCTTCTCTCTCTTTCTTAACATGTCGTGTGTGCTTTGATGTTACATCATCACACTTCTATGGTGGATGTGTTTTGACAAAGGTTTTCCTGTTCTTATTGTGAACTTTTAGTGTTTCCTCTCCCTGTAAAGCTATATTTGATTGAAAAGGGATGAGTGCTGGAGAAAGTTGAGCAAAAACAAGCCTGGTTTGGCTTGAGTGGCTTTCTCCCCCCCTCCTCCTTTCAGGCCTTGCTCTATTCATTAAAGAACAGCTCCCTGGCCTGAACACAGTGGGTTTGACAGCAGTTCTGAGAGGAATTTTAATGAGTGGATCTCTTACAGTGTTGCAAATTGCATATTATTACATTGTAGCTCTTATTACAAGAGGAGTTTTGGCACAGACTGAGGATTAAACTAGCTATATTTACTCTGCCACCAATATTTAAAAAATGATGAATAATGGATCTAATCCATTCACAAAGTCTGACAAAGCATTCATTATGCATTCTTTGCTTGTAGTCTTGCATTGTACTTTTAGGTGGGGTTATTATCACAGCCCAGTATGTTGGTGTTTCTGCATTGTGGATGTAGCCCTGCAGTCACTACACCGTTCTCCTTTCTTCTGTTCAGCTGTTAAATAACAAGAGCATGGCTTGGAACAATGCGTCAGCTGAGCCAGAAACCCAGTTTTTCACGTTTCTGCTTCAGTGATCTTCTAAAGTTGAGGCTCTCGCTCCACTTTATGTTCTCACTGTCCAACTCTAATCAAAGCTACATGCATTCTTTTGTATGAATTAGACCAAAGCCAGAGTTTTTTCCGGTGCAACATATCAGTGAGTAACCCCTCCCAATTGTTGCTGTACACTGCCCATCAGCAGGCTTAAAGACAGATCCCAAACCTGTCCACTTGTCAAGTTTGTTTTTCTGAATGTATTGACGGTAATAAAAAAAAAAAAAAATTCTTGCAATTACCACTTGCTAATTATTATTAAATTTATTTAATAACAGCGTAAACAAGATGTTTGGATATGCTGCAGAAAAAGACACTTTTATTGTCTGACACAGAAGCTGCAGCATGTAACTTTTATAAAAATGTTCCTGGTCAGAAATAACCAGTATAACCAGAGGAGGGTCTTGGTATCATCACACTCATGTATGTGCTGCTCACGCTCTTACCCCGTACAGTGTGTACAAGCTAAAGATTTTTGATTTTGCTGCTAATGGTGGAGAAACCACCTAATGTTGGGAAAACTATCTGCAGTCATCAACGGGTAAATAGTTTTTCTCTTTCCCTTTGCTGTGCCACAGCTCCTCCTCCACACCGTAACCTGACATCAATGCTCAGACTAGTTAGCATGGCCAGCAATGACAACAGATAAATAGCTTTTCTTGTAATGTTAGGTTGTTTCTCCTCCATTAGCACAGTTGAAGCAAACCGGCAATCTTGAGGTTCGTGTAAGCGCTGCTCACATGAATGTGTTTGACATTGCTAAGTCATTCCTTCTGGCTCTGATTGGTTGTTTCTGACCGGGAGTGATACATTTCTGGAGATGGCAGTAGACCACAGGGAGGAGACAGAGGAGCTCAGTTTTTATTTCATTATGTTTTTTCTCCACGGACTACCTGTCTCATATTGTCAGTTTTAGCAAAAAAAAAAAAAAAAAAAACATTTGTAAAAGTTACCTCCTGCTCTGATTCCTATTTTGTCTTTGTTCCCGTTTTAGGTCAGTTAAGATTAAAAAATATATTTCTATTATGCCCAAATAATGAGCAAGGAGGAGCATTTTTCTTTTTGCTTTCTTCAAAGTCTTCCTTAAACAAGACTTTGAATCTTAGTGTTTACATACACTAAAATCAGAAGTTTTGTTAGCTTCTGATTTTAAGGCAACACCTCAAATACTTTTCGTTGTGGTGTGACTTTATAAAAAAAAATATAGACCTCAACCAAACTATGCAAAAGAATATAAAATGTTAAAGTATAGAAGTTAAGAGAACTTTGCCATCATCTGATGATATGTTTGCTAAGTTTTATTTCTTATATTTTGCATCAGTTTTCTCCTCTCATGTTTTCTCAGCTGGAATGTCGGTTATAACCCCCCCACCAACACCACCAGCCGCCCTCAGCCAACAACCCCTGCTACCACCCGTTGCTTCGTGCGGCTGGATCAAAGTCCAGAGTCTTGTGTGCTTCGGTTTTCATCTCCGCTCCGCCTCTACCTGTTGCTTTCTTCATCTCTTTAGGTTATTTTCCTTCCTGCATCAGAAGAAGGAGCTTATTTCTCCAGCCCATTACCACCAACAATCACGCTGGGGCGGTGTATTGGAATGTTCTGCTAACATTAGAGCTCCACAACACTTGAAACAGGCTGCGCCTCATCACAGATCCTCCATGTTTCTTCGTTTACCAAGCCTTATTTTCTCCTTGAAACTAAAATTGTCTTCCAGAAGAATATCTCTTGAAGATCTGTTACAAAACTTACAGTCTGGTTCTGGTTCTTTTCAGTATAAGGTGCTGTGAGATCTTTGTCCTCTTATAAATTGTCTTTTGTTCTTTCTTATCTTGTCACACTTTAAATGTTTCAGACAAAAATAACAAGAGTAAATACAAAATGCAATTTTCAAAGCTGGAGACCTCCTTCTGTAAAATTCAGTATTCATAATTCAACATAAAAAAAAAAGAGACTGGGCAAAAGTGGCATCGATGAGAGAGTCATTAAGCTAAAAAAAAAAGAAAAAAAAAAGAAGCTGATTCTGTTAATGGATATATCTATATTTTTACAGATTTGCTTTTAAAAACTAATACCAATTGTGAGTAATTGCAACCTTTTGAAGAAAGAGGATTGCAGTCAGCAAAAGTTGTAAGGTGTTTAATTTTGCTGTGTTCCCCTTTGTATGTGGTAATAAACTGATGCCTCTCTTATCTATCTAATCTGTACTTTGCAAACAGGAAATTAAAACAGATGTGGTTCCTTCATGCTGCTTTACAACAAAAAGTGAACATATTGCTTTTACTTCGCTTGTTTCACTCGCTCATGCAGGGTTGTTGCACCTGCAGGAAACTGCGAGCTGCAGAACTGAAGGTTCATCAGGAAGCGAGAAGGTCTTTCTAACACAATGGGCTGGCAGAGCCTGCTAGCACGGCTGGCAGTTACTGTTACAGTGCTTTCTCTCTGTGTTTTTTCTTCTTTGTCTCTCAGTGGTGTTATTGTCCAATCCCATGGCAGGGATTGGTTTTTGCTGAGTCAGGAGTTTTTGCTCTCGCACTCAGGCGTCAGCTCTAATAGCTTTTGCAGACTGATCTGCTGAGGAGGAAGGTGTATCCTCAGAGGGATACCATGAAGCAGGAAAATGTGATACTTCCTGTGGATGAAATGTCTGCCCTACAGATGTGACTTTTCATTCACAAATTAAAAGCTTTGCTTAACTTAGTAACTTGCTTTTTTTATTGTTATAACAGCAAACAATTTCTCTTAGCCACTCTTAAAAATAGGAGAACGTTTGCATAAGTTCTGAACTGCTTAAACATGACCTATGTGGTCTTTTGTGTCCAGTGGTTTGGGTAATTCAGACTTCTTTGGCAATCTCATAAATGCTAAATTAGCTTAGATTTTAGGCTTAGTTTTATAGGTTAAATCAAAACTTAGAACTATTTTTCTTGAACTGTTTTCAGCAGTTTGTTTTGCTAAGTCTAGGGCCCTGTTTATGCAGAGACTAAATGAGGTGTGTCCACAAATATTTCTTGTCATTTAGGCTGTGTGTCCACAGGACTTTGGGATGCACAGCATAACATTGCTATCTAACTCTCTAGTTTGTCATGCTCATTTTATTAATTATGATCTTTTTTACCTTCCTTCTCTATTCCAGATGCAAGTTTTTTAGCCTGACAGAAACACCTGAGAACTACACAGTCGTCCTCGATGAAGAAGGATTTAAAGGTAAAATAGTTATGCATAAACATGTAAAGGCAATTTAGAATTTCATCTTGATTCACAGGCTGGGCTGGGAAAGGAAACTGGACTACCTGCAGAAAATCCATCAGTCTAGCTCCTTAGCGTTGCTAAGGCCAGTAGCACACAGACAGAGAAATTTGTCATATTAATTTAAGTGACAAGATTAATGTTTGACTTTCTGCCCAGAACATTTTGTACTTCACTAGAATCTCAAGTGCAGAACTTAAGCCTCATAGGTTTCTCCTTAAGCAGAATTTGTATGTATTTGATGGGCAAATAAGAACAATGTTTCTGCCCAATATCTTGGTCATGAGCAAAGATAGCTTCTTGATGTTCCTGATATTTCTCTAAAGGTTTTGCAAGAATTTGCATCTGAGTAAAAACTAACACAAAAAGCAAAGAGGAGGAATGTTTTACCTGTTCCTAATGCTGCCTCTTTTTTCTTAAAAAGATAACAATTTTCTGCCTGAAGGAACGCTGAGATCAAGTACATCAGGGAGTTCAGTTTGCTTTTTTTCTCAGTTTCTGAGTGATGCTTTCGTTCAGTATTCTACCTCAAAAGTGTATGATGGCACTTTTTTGGAGATGTGATTGGCAAATAGATGTTTTGTTTAGATTGACACAGTCGTCATTGCCGTACCCGCTGCTGCAGATGTTGAAGGCATCCATTGCCCTCAGGGTTTTCTTGTTCTGAGTGCCTATTTTAGGAGCTAAGAGTTGGTCTATTGAGAAGCCACCAGGGGCTGTCTGTGAAAAATTATGCCAACTAGAGCAAAGCCTCTTTGAAGGGGAGGAAAGAAGAAGGAGCATTCACAGTCAGATGCTGTTTCGTAATGTTTTTAGTAAGGCTGACCCATACTGAAACTTCCTGGTTGACCAGCAGTATCAAATTAAACCAAGTAATTGTTTATTTCCTATCATTTCGAATGACATATTTAATTCTGAAATACGGCGGTCCAATTTTTCAGAAAACGAGACTTTCTAGCATTTTTTTAAGTGGTGCATACTGGTACTTGGTCTCAGTTTACAGTCTTCCTGACTGGTGTTGGCACTGTGGCCTGTCTTGAGCATGATATATTCTTGTGCTGCTTTTGTGATATAAATAGTGGGAGTTCTTTAGCTCTCTGCCCTGAGAGGAAAGATGGAAGATAGCATTCCTTTAGGATGGTAAAAACAGGGAATAGTAACTTTAAACTGCCTGATAATTTAGGACCTCAAGAAAGTAGAAAATGGATTGCATAAAATCTAAATGAGCTGACTTTATTGAGCTTTAACATCAAATCCTATATGCCTGCATTAAGGACTAATATCCTCCATATATAGTGCCCCTATTGTACCTCATTGCCAATTTCTGGCGTTAACATTGATAAACTGACTTTTATAGATGAAATTCTAGCACTTTGTTGTAGATTTCACACAGTGTAGTCCAGAGGTAGATGTGTCTTAAATGTTCATTAAAGGCTATGGCACAAAATTTATGAACAGAATGAAGTATCAATAAAAGCTTGTAGTACTAAATCAGAGCTTTAATTATTAACCAATTTATTAAATTGAATCAGAAAATGCTGGAAAGTAAGAAATGTTCACTGGATTTTCTGTATTTGAATCCAAATAGAAAGTGGACATCAACTCTTGTTAAGTTAATGTTAAAGTTGCGGCAGGCTTCTCTCGAGTCGCCCCCTGCTGGACATAAGAAAGAATGCACGTCTGAGATACTTGTACTTTGCTGTTGTTATTCAATACAATAAGACTATTTCCATGTATCATAGGGTATGTTCAAAAGCTTAAATTCTTATCTTGATTTGCCATGTGGATGATCATGGATAGAAGGCCATGTTGTTCACGGTTCGACACAGATCGCTCTTTCTTCCCTTGACATTTGACAGAGCTGGCGCCCTCAGAGCACCTCCAGGTTGAGAGCTCCATCTGGCTGCCCCTCAATGTTGCCTCCAACGGCAACGCCTCCAGCAGCTCGCAGGCTGTCGGCGTGACAAAGATTGCCAAGTCGGTCATCGCTCCGCTTGCCCAGCAGCACGTTTCCGTCTTCATGCTCTCCACATATCAGACTGACTTCATCCTGGTGAGCGTCCTCTTAAAAACATTTGCAGAAATCTGTTGAATTTCTTCCCACCCGTGAGAAGCTTTTAGCCCCCGTGGTCTGAACCCCATCAGACAAAATAGGCCACCATGTCTGCATCTTGAGCTAAAGTCATTTCTGACAGAGCTGACAGCATCAGAAAATTGGTTGATGTATTACATGTCAAGAAGTAAATGAGCAAAAATGTTTAACAACATTGCAAACCACTGCGTCAGCAGGAATATTAATGGTTTACTTGCCGACTGAACTGTTTAAAGACTGAATTCTTTGGGCTTTAAAACATGTCATCTAAATATATGCAAATGTAACATTACTTGCAGATACATTTACATACACAACCCTGTTAAAATGCCAGGATTTTGTGATCTTAGATAAAAGAAGCCATGCTAAATCAATTTAAAAAGCAAATAATGTGACAGTCATCCTGTTCACATACAACTAAATCTATGTAAAAGCCACCTGCTTTTACATACTAACTAACACGTTGTTGAAGTACCTTTTGATTTTATTTCAGCATTCAGGTGTTTTTTTTTTGTGGATAGTCTTTCAGTATTCCACATCTTTGTAATATTTGCCCTCTATCTTGCAAGATTTATATATATATTTTTATCTCTGAATTGGATCTATATATGCCTTGACTCGCAGTAATGCCAACAATAAAAAAATGTATTCATTTTCAACTTTCTAACTGAAACCTAAAGGTTTTGGGTAAAAAATTATTAACATTTTGAAGCATTAACAATTTCATCCACCTTGATTTAAAGATAAAATAAAGTAACCATAGAGCTTGACACACCACAATTTAAAAAGTCCAGAAAGTTCTTGATCAAAATATCAACTTAAATGTCTGTACACTTATATAGAAGTTTTTTTTTGTTTTTTTTTTCAAATTCTCACTCTTTCAATGTCTCTTCTAAACAGCTCATGTTTGTAAAGTTGTGGAGAATAAAAATAGCTGTAATATTAACAACGGTGTGTAGACTTTTAGGAGCTCCTGTATTCAACACAGTTTTAAAATGTTACATACAGTAAAGTGTTTCACTTTGTTCCCAATATTTGTTATGCAGGTGAGACAGAAAGACCTGTCAGTTGTCATCAGTACGTTGAAGGAGGAGTTCAATATTTTTAAGGAGGTGGAAGGAGAGTATGTGCCTGTGGGTTGCCAGGACTTTACCAACGGCCTCCTGAAGAACGGCAAAGAAGGTTTCAGAATGAATTCTCTTAACTTTCAAACATTCATCAGACTTGTGTGAGGGAGAAAAAATACATTTCATTAGTAAACTCTAACCTAGTTCAGAAAAGGTGTTAAAAATCTAAAACTTGTTTGCTCACATTTTATTTAGTTAAGAAATAGAAAATATATTTTTCTTTCCATTGATAAAACCAAATAAAGAAGTAGCATGCATTGTAATCCAATTAAAAACTAGAAGGAAAAGATTAGGGTTTCTATAGCAGCATATTTGTGAAAGTAGACAACTTGTTATCTTTACTTTTAATTTGGTACAAGATGAGATTCTTCTACATAAATCATTCTTCACAAAGTAGTTATGGCTTGTTTCTGTGCATTAATGGTCAAATGTCACTTTCATGTTTTACAAACTTACTTTATATAGATAATTGCTATATTTCATCAGTGATCTATTGTAAGCCTATTTCAAGATATTCCTACAAATTTGTACATTTCACTTCTCCACTTTTTCTGTTAAGCTAAAAAAAAACTAAGTGCAAGACTTTGTGGTTAGTAAAATTGAATGATCAAAGTAAGATCTGGTGTTAATGGTCATTCCAGTTTAAAGGATTTAGATCTGTATTCAGGAGGACAGTAGAGAATTTAGATAGACATCACTTAAAGAACAGAATCAACAAAGTCTGCTTTAGGTTGCTTACAGAGTAGTTATTCTGCACTAAATGGTGGCATCCTTTACAGGAAGCTATTGTTATGTAATCCTAAAGTACAGAACAAGGTCAGAACATCCTGAAAGGTTCATTCTTATGCAATCTCCTACGTCTTTGCATCTCCATGGGATCCTGGCATTTTCACGGCTCTTTGGATCGACTGAATGTAAATGGTCTCATAAATACGTCAGAGGGCGTCGACTGTGTCCGCAAGTTGTTGTCAGTGTGGACTTTTAGTTCAGCAGAGGAAATCAAAGTTTGTTGGAGATTCATTCATGTGTTCTAGCGCAAATGAGGCTAACAGTGCAAGATTTTAGGTGATATGTTTACAGGTGGTTATATTGGATGAAGAAATGTTTTATTGATTTCAAGTAAGAGAGCCTGATTACAGAAACGAGCTATGGGATGTGCTAAGTTGTTTCCAGTGAAGTAACTCAAGTTCCATGGGAGAAGAACAAAGAAATAACATTCAATGCTTTCTAATTTTTTGTCTAGAAATAAAATTGTATCAAAAGGAAAAAAGAAAAACACTTTTAGCCAGCTCTTGCTAATTTTAGGATTTCTCAAGAGGATGAAGAACAATATTATTTTATGAATCTGGATTATACTGTATGTGGGATTAATTTTTGGGCAGCAAAATTCTGCACAATAATGCACAGGACAGTCTGCTTTAATTTGATGGTCATCAGCATTATGAACTGATGTGCCTTAGACTTTAAATCAGTTGTCGGATTTATCAATACCCAGATGTTTAAAGGCTGGGATTGGCCCAGTGAGGCCCACAAATGATGCCCATTGTAACAGTTGTGCCAATTGATAATGCAAACTCTTAAATTAGTTTATCTCAAGTTATTCCCATTTGTGAAGTAGAATAATACATGTAACTCTAGCTTCTCTTTTTACCACGTAGACAACACTGGTACAGCATTTTCAACTAGAAGATTTATACATAATGCTAAAATTAAGCTGCAAAAGATTATAGAGGGTTAGGAATTAGATGGAAAATATCAACTGAGTCTTTGACCTGATAATTAATGTTCAGTATTTTTGTTGGGGGATTAAAAATATTAATTGAGTTTTTTTTGTTGAAATGAAATGTTATGGGTCTTCTTTCTTTTTAAACTCCAGTTGTGGACTTGAGCCTTCCATTAATTAATATTAAGAGATTAAATTGACTTCATCCTTTTCCTCAATCGAACACCAGCACATCCAAATTTTAAGGCGTTGTTGTGTTTGCTGTTCCTCCAGCCGTCCAGCCCACAGTTCACCCGGTGCTGATCCCACAGAACCAGTTCTGCGTCATGTCTCTGGACCCGGACACGCTGCCGTCCATCGCCACCACGCTCATCGATGTCCTCTTTTATTCCAACAGGTGAGATCAAATTTCTTCACATTACTGCAGTACTGCACTGAAGCACAAGATGGCAGCACACAATCTCATTTCATTATTCCAACTGAAAATAGACTAAGCATTTTTTTCAAAATCCTTACTTTTGTCATATTATCTTTTTACTTTTTTAAAAACTTTGAGTTCTCATCAGCTGATAGCTGACGTCATCAAAGAAATAAACATTTGAATTCTCAGTATAATGAACCTATTTAGTATAAGCAATACTTTCTAAAACAAATGTATTTTTCATTGATAATTGTATTTAGGGATATACACGTGTATATCTAAATAAAATGTAAAATGAATATTTTTGCTGCCACTTGTTTTTGTCATTCTGAATGCGTTTTTGTGTTTAGTCCTAAGGAAGAAAGCGAATCGTCTACGGGTCAGGACTTGGAATGTATCAAGTTCTTCTCCTTCTCCCTCATCGATGGATACATCTCATTAGTGATGGACACTGAGGCTCAGAGACAGTAAGGATTCACTCACCAACTCCTTAGAAGTCTAACAGAATATAGACATGTTTGCAGCTACCATTAAAACAAATAAATGACACCCTGTTGGAAAACTTATTCAGAAATGAATTTATTTGTAATTTTGTGGTTCTAACATGCCCAGTCTTCATGTTATTATATTGAACTTTTATCAGTTGTTCTAGAGTATACATCTTTGATCATTGTTTCTTAGCTTATAGTAAAGCAGTATCATTTTGTTCCAGGTTTCCTGCTGACCTCCTGTTCACCAGCTCCTCCGGGGAGCTCTGGCGGATGGTCCGTATCGGTGGTCAACCGCTGGGCTTTGGTGAGGCAATCTGCTTTACCTTTTTTCTGATTTTGACAGAACAATAACCACTTTAATATCTGTATATCTAATTACTTTATACTAGAGCTTAAATGAGCAATAAAAATAACATTTCTCTATTTAAATATTTTACCAGTGCAACCTTTGTAAGACTCAGCTTATAACTTTCAACATTATTGAAAAGATTTTATCAAGCAAAATGATAAAAAAGAACAAATATCAATATAGTACTAAAAGCTATCACAGGAATTGAACATAACGAAAAAGCATCGTATTTCCTAGTTTATTGTGTATAAATGCATTGCATTTGATATTATTATTACTATTCCTGAATAACCATGAAAATGTGATGCATGTTGTTGTCTCCTGGTCAAGCCTTAACTCTTAAAAGGGACATAACATACAGAATTAACATTATGGACATGCTTGTACTTCCATTTGGATCTCTAATGCTTCTACAAACAATCCAAGCTTTAAAAAAAAACATCCACATGTCTAGCAATAAATATTTTTGACGGGGTTTCTGGAAACTAGCTGTTTTACCATTATATGTGCTGGAAAGGGTAAATATTCTGATGTTGACTTACCAATCATAAACCACTTTCTGCATCCTTAATGGTTGTGCAGGAGTCTCCACTTCTTCTAGATATGACTCGGTGTCAGAGATGTATGTGTGTTATACAATTGTGCATCTCTTTGTGTATTAATAAAATCAAAAATGCTTCTTCCTGAAAATGTTCTTTAAGTATCCCATTTCTCTTTATATTATCTTCCTTCCTTTCCTAATACAACTAACACAATAAGGACATACATTTCAAACAGCTGTAGAGGAACTCGAGGCCAGCTTTCAAGAAACAAAAGCACGGGTGCACTTGGAAACTTCATTTCAAGTTACAAAATTAGTGCTGACAGTCCCTTTGACATTTTTTTTTCTCAGTGGAAGAAATGTGCTTATGACTGCTCTGTCAGCAGTTTGAATCTGGGTTTGAATGTGGCTAGTGCCATTCTCATGCACATATCTTATGATCATATTGTGTGTCTTATTATCCTTAAATGCCAAACAGTTCAAATAGCCAATTAAAAGTCAAAATTGGTCACTTATAGAAAGGAGAAGATGTATACGGCTGGAACAGTATGTAGCCTATTTTAGTCCTTTCCTCTTGGTAACCTAATGACCGGCAAGTCCTCACAGATTTCTAGATCTGTCATGTAAACCAGAAGTTGGGCAATGTCTGTCATCTGTAGATTCATCAGTGGCTTATAACATGTACTCTGCATAGCTTCATCAAGCTGTGACAGCTAAAATGATTCAGTTTATCTGATTGTAGTAATAGCTGACATAGAGATTTGTTTGATTTTGCTACTTGGTTAGATTTTTGTGTTTTTGTTTTTGCTTTCCTCCAAGCAACATCTCTGTAGCAGCAAACAGTCCTTCACAGCCAACATGTCACTGAAGGATTTTTTATGCTGTTAAAATGCATGCAATCTGGAGAGATCACTCATATTGCTCTGTCATAATGACCTGTTAGCTGGTTTCTTCAAAGAAGTTAGATCATTGTTAGTTTTTGTAGTGATATTTAATATTCCCGTTTTTTATTAAGGGGGCAGTATTACGTAAAATCAACTTTTTTGAGCTTTACATCTTGTTACAATGTAATTCCCTATTCAAAACATGCATTGAGTGTTGCTCAGATTTTTTTGTGCATGTTTGATAAATCCTTTAGTCTCCCATGGCAACCATTCAGCTGTGCAACATGCCTGGGTGGACCCAGCCCCGCCTTCCGGGAAAAGCTCCTCTTTGGAACTGCAGTTTCCAAGACCCCTGTACCTGCCCCTACTGTGGTCCTTCAAGATAGCTGGCAACAATTAGCTAGAGAACACGAGCAGCACAGTTCTGGATCAGCTGCAGCTGTCCGAATAATTTTTTTAGGCAGATCTGTGAAGACACTGCTGCAGTAATCAATGCGACTAAAGATGAACACATGTAAGAGTTTCTCTAGATCTTTCTGGGGCATTAGTACTTTAATCCCGGAAATGTACTCATACTATTTTATAACTGAAGTTAACATAGTTATTTGATTATCCTATAACATTTATTGTGCTATAAAATTGCACATAGTACCACACAAGATGGTGATACTATCACCAATGACAGTAAAGTCATTATCTCACAGGATATGAGAAATAAAAGTTTGTTCATTGGAAAGACAAACCTGTACTGGTTGGTTTTAAAATTTAAATTTCTGAACCAACTTTTCTCACCATTCAACCACATTACATCTGCCTATGCATTCTGTGGCTGCACTAACTCTATGTTCATACAGGAAATCTTGAGCTCAATTCTGAATTTTTGCTAAAATCTGATTTTTGGACTTTTTTGGGGGTAGGGAATTTTTGTGTGTGTCGTTCTTACCACTAATTAAATGCGACCACAATGAGACTTCTGTGTAAATGGCTTGCATCCTCAAATTGCCCCACATGCACAAAAGAAGAACATTGACATGACACAGCATCACACTGTTTGAGAAGGTAATAATTTTTGGAGCCATTTATGGATCGATTTTATTATTTGTACAGCAATGAGTGTTAACAGCACCAGTCTAAAAACATAACGACTCAACGAAGCTAACTAATAGCAGTGACTTTTTGTGGAACATATACTGCAACTTCTGTAGGGAAGTCTGTTTGGACTTCAGTGATTCTGTATCACTGAATCAGAGTGGTCTGATTCAGTGATACAGACTTTTTTCATGAGTTCATAAGTAATGGCTGGTTTACCAGGACTCTTAATTTTGCGGCACAGTAATAAAACAACTAAAATATTATAATATATAAATATTTGCTAAAATATTTTCTATATTTTAGCAAATAATTTTCTGGTACTGATTAACATTCTGGACAGAAGCAGCATTTGATCCAGACATATATTTTATACTGTGAAAAGTTAGAAGTGAACGTCCAAAATGTGCCCTCATACAAAATATATTAATTTCCTGACTAGAAGGTAAATTCCAGCTTTTGTTTTTGACTATGCTTTCTACAGAAAGCATGGTGGTTGGTTCCCTTGAAACGGAACCGTGAAGACTAACAAACATTAAAAAACGCCAGCATTTTTTTATGTGCATTTGTATTGATTTAGAATTACAAAAATGAGCGAACGGAACAAGATCTTGGAATGAAAACTGTTGACTATTTTGAAGAAACCATGATCTGCTGTGTAGATTTGTATAGAACTGGATCTCCTCTCCTCCTGAACATCCTAATTACTAATATAAAACTGGCTTGAGGCAGCGCTGTCACAACTTCATTTTTTTTCCATGTTTAAAATTCCCCATAGATCATGCCACCCTGGGCAGTGAGCCATATTGCCCTATCAAGAACTGCAAGTGGCAACAACTGACTGTTTTGCAGTTATTTGTTTTGCATCAAGGCATCTCTGCTTTTACCTTATTATTCCAGTACTATAATCTATTAACCTATAATCTACAATAATGTGATACTTTTACATTGATGGCATTTCCTCCATGTGTTTCAGATGAATGTGGCATAGTCGCCCAGATATCTCAACCCCTGGCAGATGGTGACATTTCTGCCTATTACATCAGCACCTTCAGCTTTGACCATGCTTTGGTGAGTCCAGAAGGTTTCCCTATGACACCTGTAGTGGTAGAAACTAAATGTATTTGGGTAAATAATTTTTGTAATCTTCACTTATCTCACTTTATTACATACTTGTGGTTTTAGTGAAATCTAGTTTTCATCTTGATGATGAAAACTAGATTCTGAAAGTTATTTTCTTAAAGATTCAGCTACTTGGAACTTTTGTCATCTTCCTGAAGACATGATTCAAACTTAAGGGACTTTTTTTTGTACGAGTAATTCAATCTTATGACTTGGAGAAAAAATTCTTGCAGCAGGTAAAAAATGACATTCTTAAGTGGAAAATGATGCCTTTACTCAAAGGTTTTGCATTGGAGCTTAATCATTCTTTTAATTTCCATGCACTTGAGATATCCAGATTATTCAAAACGTCAAAAACGTCTTTTCTGGAGTTTTGATCCTTACGTTTTTGGAATCAGATTTGTATACCTTCTCAGATTCTGAAGCGGCTTTGTGGTTTTCTGACAGAAACCAAAACTTTTTTTTTTCTTTTTGTACCCACATTGAAAGGTAATTTCTGCCAACCGGTTACCGTAATTTAAAAATGGATTGGGCACATTTATTTTTCCATGGAAACTATCAAAAAAATAATCACATAAAGCAGCATACAAACGTTTGAGACGAATAGCCAATAAAATTCACCTTTTTGACTTTTTCTTGATCATTACCGTTCTTTTCCTTGCTATTTGCAATCTTGCATGTCTATAAAATGCAAAAACATTTGTGTAGCGAGGCTCTACTTTCCATTGCAGTACCCTTACAGAAAAGAAGATGCATATGATCAGCTGTTAGGTCTCAATCAGGCTAACAAACCTGGACACTGCATTTTATTTCTATTTTCCTTGTAAAAATGTTCAACGTCCGTCAGGTTGTGTGTGAATCAGTGGCCCATTTTCAAACCCAACCACAAATTCTCTGTCAGACTGAGATCTGGGCTTTGACTTGGCCAGATCCACAGCTGTTGTCTTGAAATGGTTTGTCTTCAAACCATTTCTGTATTGTTTTAGCTGGAAGCTGCAGGTTGTTCTCCTGCTGAAAATAAATGCTTTTTTAGTAGTTCTCTTCCATATGGAAACAAATTGTCCTCCACGATGGCCCTATATTTAGCTAAATTCATTACACCTTCTTCCTTTACAAGTCTTCCAGGGGCTACTTTTTATCTACGCTCAAAATAAGGCAAAATTAACCTTCTGAGAAATTTTTGGAGACCCAGATTTGGTTTCTACATGGCCATAAATATAAAATTGGATTCCAGAATCCTCTAAAATGGGTGTATGTTTATAGCAAAATCCCAAATTCTATACCTGACATGGCTGCCATCTAGAATTTAAAGTGGCCCGTGTGGTTTTTCAAGAGAGGAGTGTCTAAAGAAGTATCTATGCTAATTTTGGTGCATGTATCACCATTTGAAAGACTCTATTAAAGTATTACATTATCTGCTGCACTACACAGTACCATGCTTCTACTACCAAGCTTCACAGTGTGGATGGTGTGTTTGTGGTGATGTACAATGTTTGGTGTCTGCCAAACTTAGCATATTGGACAAATCAAACAAAATGACGTTCTTCCACCCAACCATGGAGTATCCCACATGCCTTTTGGCAAACCTTATTCAAGCTTCCCTCATGGAACTCCTTCAGCTCAGTCATAGTTACTAGTCACTCAGTTAGTGTGGACAGCCTGATGTGGGCAGATTTCAGTGGCGGGCCGTGCATTTCACACCTAGGCCTTCGGTAGTGCTCCATCTGAATCAATCCAACCCTCAATAACTATTTTATGGCTATAAAACTTCTACTGCAGGTACAGCTGCAAGACATAAAAAAGAACTGATTGTGAAGGCCTCCAGGCAGATTTCTTTGACCCTGGCAACAAATAGTGGCTGAAATGTGATTGGTTAAATGCTTAAATATGAAAATACACGTCTGGAAGCAGCGCAACCAGGGGGCTAGCAATGAAAGGAAGCGGACAGACCATTTGGAATTATTTAATACGTATTCATGGACAAAATAT
>CAEGAG010181718.1:0-17290 GCA_903067065.1 Brachyrhaphis terrabensis
TTTTCCGGCAAAAAGCCTCTCTTTTATCTGTTTTTGCTTGATGTTCATCACTATGTGGTGGCTATACGGACCTCTACCGATCCCAGGGCTGTGGGGACTCTTGAGGCCCTGAAGTTCTTCGGTTGTATTCCCTAAGGCGCTGTTGTGTCTCTGTCTGTACTCCTTGTGTTATGCTTTCTGTTGTTTTTAGTCCATGTATCCTTTGTATTCCTTATATCCCCTGGCATTTATTTATTTATTTAATTTATTTAATTTTTGTTTTGTTTTTCTCATTTTCCCCCTTTCTGTACATTGTATTAACATTTTGATACAATAAAAAAAAAAAATCTCTCTCTCCCTCGCTCCTCTTGCATCCCTGTTCTTTTTAGCACGCAGCGCCCCCTTTCTGACCGGAGGACCGCTGCCACACATCTCATTCAACATACACACCACTTACTGAGCTATCATCCCATACAGTGGAGACACTTTCTGCAACATATTCCTACGGTTTTGGGGATGTAGTGACAATTTAAATAGTCAGGCAGAAAGTCAAAGCCCCTGGGTATTCATAATAAAAACAAGGAGTCACTGCAGATGTAAAGAGATTACATTGCTAGCTTAAAGTACAGAAGCAGTTCTTTATCATCAAGGACTCTTATGGGAAACTGTGATTCGTTGTCTGTACTGATCAACTTCCTTAAGAAGTTTTGATTTGTATGAACAGTTGAGCACGGTTTGCTAGGAGATCAATGTCCATTAGTGCATGCTCAGCTGTCAGCTTGTTCTCTCAGCATCTCCTGCAGTGTTGATGTTGATTTGTTTTGCCTGTGACTTCTCAGCAGTCTTCCATCTCTTTTTGAGCACCATCTCCCTGTATTTTTGTCCATGTCAGAGTCTGGGTCACTGTGACCGCTTTGCTTCTCTCGTCAGCGATGTCAGTGTACACAGTGCGACTATACCCACGCCGGCTGACTAGGCATGTCTGTTCATGTCTGTTTGATGCTAGATTTCTGGGCATTGCTCCAGGCAGTTAAGTTGTCACAAATGTCACTGTCATTTGGTCATTTCTAGTGACTCTAATCCCTCAACACTGTTCAAGTCTCACAGAAGCTGCTGACTTCAGTCACTTCATGTCTTTAATAATGTCTTTGTTTTTTTTAAATCTTTTTAATCTGAAGACTCACTCTTTTCATCATTGATCAGCTAACACTAGCCACTGAATAAAGCCAAAAAAAAGTGCAAAACAAAATTAAATTTTCGTCATGACTGTGCATCTACTACAGCGAAAGTCTTACCCAATGGTTGCTTTTCAAATAAAATATTTGGCTAAAGTTTTGTTAAAACCCTTAAACTTTTGTCTAATGAAGTAGCACTTCATTCTTCTCCAACCTCTTATGTGTTGCTTCTTAGCAAATTATGAAACCAACCAAATAAAAATGTAGAACCTAATATGAAAATGGTGATTGTAAGCTGACAAGGTTTTTTAAAATCAAACAAAATCCATAAATTTTACCTATTCCTCAGAATACACTGTAGACATGGAATAGTTTAGTAATTCTTTCTTGACAAATTCACAATTAAAAGCAAATGAAGAAAAAAAAACAAATATTGATCTTGACTGCACTCCTTTAAATTAAAAGAAAACTATTCAGGAGTGTAGAAAAATAACTTTTTCTGGTAATTTCTTTTGTTTCATATGACCTGAGTGATTAGAGTTTTCTATTTTCATGGTCTAAGAATCACATCATTTTTATCTTTCCCTCAAGTAATACATATAAATTTTGTATTTTGTGTGTAAATCTACAACTGTAAATCTACCTTGTTTGTGAAGATTAATGTGAAAAGTCTCAGGCTCCAGTGCAGCTGCTGATTAACTACATTTTCTTTGCGCCCACACTCCTTGCTCCTCCGCCTCCTGTGGTTCACATCCTTGTTTGCAGGTTGATTTATAAGGCAATCCCTCTGTAAATCAATTCGTGTTCGCATTCCAAACATAGTCTTAGCCACCTGTCAGTCAGATGGCTAAAACCGCTCCAACCCTCCTGCGTGAGCCGTGACTTCGGTTTCTAGGAGAGATGCAGCCAATCAAATGGTGTTAATCCCAAATGATTAATATATTGTGGGATTGAAACTTGATTCTCCCACCAATTTTCACAAATGCAATTCGGTATTGGTGAGAAATGATAATATGCAGATTCACAGCAGGAGAAAACACAGAGAGGAGAAAAAAAAAAAAAAGTGACTTTGGTTTGTTTTGTTCTTGCCAAATAATGTGTTGATTGAGTTTGAACACTCTAATTGAGTTCATCCAGATTAATGCAGCTCTCTCCTTTTGCTAATTAAACTGACATCTGTGCTATCTGTTTACTCAATAAGAAAACATATTTTTCCTCTAATGGTGAAGCCCTTTCCAACAGCTTGCTAATGGACAACGCAGGGACCTGCAAGTGGATGAATTTAGATGGACCATCTCTTCTTTCTACTTCTATTTGCAAGCAGTAAACAGGGCCTGCCTGAGGATTATTGGTCTGATTACAGCCTGATTGAGACTATGCCTGCCAGTTTGTATACAATCAGCACTGCAGTGGACAAAATAATACAAAAGCTTTCTACCAATTTGTTAACCCTATCCCATTGCCATAGTGACTAAGGACATAAACAAGTGAGGTCGTTTCATATTGTTCAGGGATAATTTGTGTGATTACAGAAAAAGGAAAGCTCAGAAAAAGTAAACATCAATTCAGGAACTAAAAGGGATTATAAAGTACTTATCACTGTGAAAGAGCAATTAGAATACCAGGTGAAATGAATTAATTCAAACTTTGAAAGTTATTTTTTGTGCCCACGTTAATCTTTGAAGACAGTAAATGCTGTTATTTGGCCAGTAGAAAAATTTTTGGTTTTGGTTAGGCTCTGTTGCTTAGTCTTAGTTCATCAGATGCAACAATCAGAAACTGTAGATGCATGTGTGTGTTGCAAAGAAGTTACATTTTAATGTTCACAATTCCATCAGGTTTATAATCTTAGTAAAAAATTAATAAAAAACAAAAAAAAAAACTTTTAAACTTAAATTTTTTTCATCACAATATAAGAAGCAGAGAGAACAGTTATTCAAGATTCAGAATTTGTAAAAAAAAAAATAAAAATACATCAAAAAGTACTATTATTTGCTAAATACTAGTTAAAAACAATATTCATTCACTACTGGTTGACTGCAACAAAATGCGCGAGCAGAAAAAAAGAACACTTTTTCCAACTTAAACATAACTTATCTTAAAAATTAGCAGTGAACAAACATTTAGATTACATTACATGTAATACAAGTCCAAGAATTCTCAACTTATGAGGTTCTCAGATGCAGATCTAAAATGAATTGTGTAAATAGTGAGCACCTTTAAGAAATAAATCAATTAGTAACTAAAAACTTTGTTTCTGTCTTTTCTGTGGGTAGATATAAACAGCATTAATGCGAACAGTGGTAATCATCAATAAACATTTGAATTTATTATGAATTACTTCAAAGTTGTTTTTTTCTGGCTTTCTAAGTAAAAAAAAATATAATTTTCAAAATTAATTCATGTTTTACCCGGCTACACATCTGTTATAGAGCGCTCGACTTGGATTAGAGTTTGTTTGAACTAGATCTAGTTGTGTAGCTTAAAGCTCACCTCAGGGCCGTGCGGGCTTTGTTTCAATGTTAGAAGAGAAGAAGAAGTTGGTGTGCAGGATCTAAATGGAAGAGAATCAAGGGTATCAAAGAAACAATAAATAAGCAATGTTTTCAAAGTGGAATGCCACCATTTCCTGAACTACAATAAAAAGCATCTGTATGTGATTTAAGACAATATACTGTACCTAAGTATGTGCTTTTCAGAGCATCTGTGTGGGCGTGTTTGAACCTTTCCAAGCAGATTCTTTAAACAAATGTACTCTCAAGTCTCGGCTGCCGGAGAGGATGATGACTGTAATCAAGCCGTTGCCTTTCCATCAGCGGTGCTCTAAAGCAGCACTGACATTTCCAAAGGTGTGCGCTAGAAGGAATATTAAAACTCTGTGTCACGCCAACTCTCTTAATGCCTTGTCTTTTTTGCCTTAAAAGCTGCTTGACATTTTCTGCCAGGGGTCCTGAGAGATTTAGTGCAGCTTTTAAAGATTAATTTTTTTTCCCGAAGTTTAATTCATTGTTTTGTATTTTTCTCAGCTCTGTGTTATTTGTTTCTTGAAAGTTTTTGCTTTTGTTGGGCAGATGTCGTGAAATGAACTCCTTCTGAGTTGGACAAATGTGTACTTTTTTATACTGAAGATAATAAAGAGAACAGAATTGAGAATAGGAAGATTATTTTTCCAATGCAGTTTTCTTCTAATGAGGTATGTGCTAAAATTTAATAGGTACAATAGAAATGCCAGCTGTACCCGACCCTGACCAGAATAAATCAGAGGTAGCGGCTCTGTCTCTTGTCAAATTAAAAATCTCATGGTAATTTAAGCTGATAGAACATCTGATCACTCTTTGCTCCTCATTAACGTTTTTCTTTCTTTCCTCTTTAGAGTAGCTGTTGTCCTCCTCTATCCTTACTCCTTTTTCTCGCTCACTAAGGATCATCCAGGCACCAGAGACATGCTCAGAATCGATTGTCTGATTAATAGTGGAGACAAACACAATTAAAAATTGATTTGTGGCTCATTATTGACCAAATGTAAATAATTAACCAATGTTTCAGTGTCTGCCTGCAGGAGTCTGTTTTTGTGTGCAGCTATGGGATTCTGGGGTTAAGAACTTTTTCTTCGTTCACATTTATTGTGACAACTGTGGAACCGACAGCACAAATACACACATCTGCACCCAAAATAATGTGAATCTTTTGTTAGGGGCCCCTTCCATTATCCTTCCAAACAGCTGGGAACAATGGAGGTGGCGGGTGGGGTAAATACCGAGGGTGTGCCACGCTTTAGGAGTGTGCCAAGCTTTAGGAGTGGTAAAAAAAAAAAAAAACATAAACAGAGGATTTTTTATGATGGTGATTGTATTAAAGGAAGGGTGGGAGGCAAAGCGCATTAATGACAGATATTTACAGTCCACTATAAAGAATGCAAATCGCAAGAATGCATAAATATAAAGGTCTATTTAACCTTTATTTACCAATAATTTACCATCACTAAGGTTAAGAATCTCTTTTTCAATGAATGATTAAATGGTAATTCAAATCAACATGAATGCCTGAAACATTTTCACATAGCATAGTTAAGTACTGTGTGTAGTAAGGATATTTTTATTTGTTAAATGAGGACTGATGAAGCGCCAGTGTTTAAACATAAACACAGCAGATTGCATTAAAATGAGAACACGTAAGGTATGCAATGAAAGAAAATATACTGATGCACACTAACGGAGTGAAAAGAAATTCATGAGTGAAACTCAATTAAGATCCCTCTGAGAAGTGTTGCAATGGACTGAATGATACTGAATCCAGCTGCTGTCTAAATTTTGGCATCTGTGTTGGAGCCAGTTAGCAGATGGCTGATGGAGTCTTCAGCCACATTTCGGACAACTAGGAAGATGTGGAGGAGGGAAGTAGGCGTTCTGTAAACAGATTCAAAGGTAAAATGACAGAACAGGGATGCATGTCTGAGAACAGGGACCGGGTGCTAGTAGTTGGAAAAACCTGGAAAAGAACATCACTGGAGAGCAGCTGTGTAACTACATGGAAATGATGCGAGTTTGACAGTTTGAGTAAACCCGAGTTAAAGCAACCATGGGAATGAATTACTGTTTTGACTATTTACCAGTGCACAATAAAAACAGCAATATTATTTCTTTAACCCAAAGGCTTGGAATCTGTTGTTGGACATTTTGACTAAACAATGGTTCAACATATACACTAAATATTAGTGTATTTATTCCTTTAACTGTCCAACAACATGACACAATTTTACTGAGCTCTTAGATAGAGTGAGATAAGAAATTAAAAGATGGCAATTATTATGTTGATTAATAATATTAATATGACTGGGTTGCTTAATCACTTTATGTGACACTAGACAACAAGTTTGTTATAGGGGCACATATGTTCTTGCAACAACATGGCTTCCTGTCTTGGGTGGATCTGAAGTCTTACTAGGCACCTAGATCTCCTGCAGCGACATGAGAATAATGTGGGCATAGACAATGGATAACTGGATAAAATCATTAATTATCTGAAATATTGCTAATATATATATATATATATATATTTTTTTTTTTTGTTAATGAATCTGAAATTGTAAAATGTAAATTTAGCTTGATATATTTTTCTTCAAGAAAGCATCATCGTGTAACTTATTTACTGAGCAAAAATCACGGTTCACTGACCATACTGCAATATTGTGATAGCAGCATTTGTTTTGTATGCACTAAACGGGAGTACTAATTTGTACTCATTATGCTAAGGATGTTTTCTTCTAATGATGTTTTTGACAGAAAATGAGACCACATGACAGTTTTACAGCTTTTTTTGAAGTGTCTGTCACTGAGGTTGATGAGAAAAATTCTTAACACAATGCATCTGTGAATCAGAACAAGATGCATGGATAACAAGAATGTTATACTTGTACATGAAGCTAAGAAAAAAAATGGGAGATGGAAAGTACAGCAGGTAAAGTGTGCATGACTCTATATATATGTTTACTCTGTCTTGTGATTGTGAGCTGCCAAATCAGCCTTTTCAGAATAGCAATCTGTTCAGATTCACACCTAATGTCACATTTCACAGATTCTACATCATATTCATTGTCTGATACAAAGTTTTTGAAGGGGGGATTTATAAAGCTTTGTTTCTGTAACTGTTTTTCATCGAAACCTTTGATATTTATAAGATACTGTGATTTAATTTACAGAATTTGCTAACTGCGTCAGTTAGCAAATGTTAGAAATATTTACTCTAGTGTAGAGTAAACATTTCTATAGCTTATCGGCTGGGCACTGAGTTAAACATAGAGGAAACTTATGTTTAGACACATTATTTATTAAAGCTGCAATTTTATTATTTATTTATTTTTTTTATTTTACATGATTGTGGTTACATTAACACAATCAAATGTCTTCTCCAGTATCACAGCAGTATTACAATAATAAATGTTTTAGACAAGCTTTACAGTCAACAGTAACCCTGTACAGATTTTTGAATATTTGGCAATGAAAATCCTTCTTATCTGGCAACATGGACACTTATTTTGCTTTAAGCAATGCATACTGAATTAACTGGCAGACAACCAGCATTGCAAACTCAAACAAAGCAACAAACCCAAAGCAGCACTAGAAACCAGAGTGCATGCTGCCAGCTCAATGCAGTCTGTCTAGACATGGAGACGGCTTGTTGGAAGCTTTCCTACCTTTAACGGTACTGCTCTCAGATCTGCACAGTTCTCTCAATACATGCAGGAAAGTATAAAAAAAAATCTAATCAAATTACAGTTGGTAATTTAGTTTAAACATTTTGATAGACAATGAAGGAGTCTATATTAGGAGCTATAGTATGTGGAAACTCAATGAATGTGCTGAGCCTTAGACTATTGCCATTCCAGACATTAAATGCCAAAAACTTTCCGATAAATTAACTTAACTTTGTTGATTTTAATACACGTGTCTTTAATGATACTTTTTTTGCAACAGAACAGGAATATTATGACACAAGATTGACTGAAATCCTCTGGCTTTTGTGGAGTTCTCTGGCAAAAAGCAGCTCAGAATGTGATCAAACTTATTCCAAGTTTCAAAGAGATATTTGGATTCCTAGAAGTGAAGTTTTACTGGATCATTACCACAATGATCCAGTGCTTACATACAGTTGCTCTCTTGCAATAAACAATGGGTAAAACCATCGAGGACAAAGTGTTCATCAATTTTCATGGGTGCTGACCCACCACACTGACATCAGTGAACGTCCAGGGAAATGACATCGGAATAGTTATTAACAACGCATAACAAGGTACTTTTCATAAATACCTGGCTGTTCAGCTGAACAATAAACTGGACTGAACTCACAACACTGATGTTCTTTACAGGAAGGGTGAGAGGAGACTCTGGCTGCTGAGGTGACTGACATCTTTATGAGTGCAGGGGGTGCTCCTGAAGACCTTTTTTCTCACACCATCAGCCATCTTCTATTGTATAGATTGTTGGAGTAGCAGCTTATCAACAGTTGAGAGGAAGCGTTTATATAAGCTGATCACTCAGCTGCATCCTGAGTTTGTACCTCAAACCAGTGCAGATGGTGGGAGACACAAGAAATCCAGTTAAAATAACATCTTGTTGAACATTGTTGGACAATGTCTCCCACCCCATCCAGACAACTGTTGCTGACCTAGAGAGGTTGACAAACAAGCTTTATAACAGATCCGTCCTCCCAGCAGATGTATGACTTTTTTTGAGAAAAATGAGAGAAATTGTTAGACAGTTTTTCTCATATCATTTGCAATTCAATTGAGATTTGCTTGCAGTTATTTCCACATTCTTGTTGTTTGCATTTTTTTCAAATAATTTGTTGTCTTGTTTTATGCACAAACATTTATTTTAATCAAAGCATGCTATTTTTAGTAACTGTTTAGCGTTTTATTTCTTATGTTACAAATTCGTCCTTACTATATACTTTCTTATTCTTATTTTCATGTATTTACCTTTGTGTTAAAATACATGGTTCCACATATTATCAGCTTGCTTCTGCTACACAAGAAGTTCTTCACGTTTCCTATTGCTTCTCAGCACAAGGTTGAAAAACCTTGTGCGTTTCAGTAATAGTCTGTGGAGTTTTCATGGAGAATTTCAGTGGTCCTGTGTTATAAGTGTTTCCCTGACTGTTTATCTCTGAAATCTCTTTAACAAACATTTCCAACATAAACCTGCAAAGAGAAGGCCTCTTTGAACTGCCTGCAGCCATTCACAAATCACAAGTGGAGATGACAGTGTCCAGCACAGTTGGACATTGCAACATCAGCCCTTTCACAAAACAGGTGGAGAGGTCAAAAAGTCACCTTAATCTTGCATTGAAGTGCTTGGTGAAAGCGTGTTGTGTTGGCCTGTGATTTACTGGCGACCTTTGCAGTCTGTACTCTGCCCAGGTGGACATACTGACAGCTGGAGAAAAGCACCTGCCTGACCAAATTAGGGATTTGAACAGTATGGAAAAAAATCACTTAATGAAAGACAACTGAGGGCGTAATTCCTAATAACTGATAATACGCTTTTCACTTTGTATTGTGGGTTCAATGGTTACTTGTTCAAGAAATGTTCTTTAATCCTCCCAAATTGAATTCTTTGTTAGGTATTGTTATCTTGTGTACATTCATCTAAAGTTTTATCGCGGCAGCTCTCATGACTAATCAATCATCCACCCTGGCAAACCCAGATCTTTTGTTTGATGCAAACGCCCCAGCCAAATGTTATTTAGAAAACTGGTCTGTTGACTTGATCACAGAAAAAGCCCATGAATCATCAAGGGTTGGATAATCTGGTGGAACTGAAGAAGTGTTTCATTTTCTTCCTTGGTGATATAAAACAAATAAAACAAACTTAAAAGCAAAGCAACTTTTACATGAACTTTGTTAAAAACCCCCAAAAACAACAAAAAAAAAAACCACGCATGTGATCGTCTCCCTCCACTGTCTGACATTGAACCAGATCAGTTAGGGTTACCTGAGTCAAATTGGTAATTTCCAGAATAATAAGAGAGACTTTACTAAATGTGAAGTTTACATTAATTTCATTAATGTTTTGCATATTCACATTTGTTTATATGATTTGGGTATTCTTCCATCCCTACTACAGCTTACTAGATGTTTGGCCCATTGCTCCAGACAGACCAGATGTAAAGGAGGCAGATTTTAAGCTGTGTTGCTCACAAACCTATTCAGCTCCATCCTCCAATCTTTCATGCAATGGAGATCAGGGCATGGTGTTGGTCACTTAAGAACACTGGCTTTGATGTCTTTAAGTAATTTTGCAACTGATTTGTTGCCATGATTACCGTCATTATTGATTCAGAAAGCCCATTTGTGCCCAAGCTTTAACTGGACAGATGATGTCTCTAGACATTGCTTCTTTTTTTCTATAAAACGCTCATTTCTTATACTGTCATCTTGTTTGTGAAGGGCACCAGTCCCTCCTGCAACAAAACTCCCAAACAGCAACCTCATTTGTCGCAGTTGGCAAAGTTTCCTTAAGCTTGTCAGATTTTCATTCAAATGAAGCAATGGTCACTAAAAGTTTTAATTTTAGTTTAATCAGATAACTGGACAAATCTAAAATAAAGAACATGAGTGCATCTTTTAAGTTGTAATCTGTCTTTTTATGTTGCATTCAAAGTGACAGATTCTTTCCTCCCTGAGTGGCCTTTACGTGAATTTTGCTACAGGAACATTTTCACTTTGGATAATGATACCCTCGAAACATCTTCAATCAGTATTTTTCCAATGTCTGTTAGATTTGTTCCTGGGTTGATTTCACACCAAAGCATCTTCAGTATTTCTCTCCTTTCTGAAATGTAAGGTGGTTAGACTTTTTTTATGGTTTCTGAAGGACTTTTTCTGACATTATTAGAAAAAAAAAGAATCCTTTTGATGATCCTGTGAGCAGACAATACTGTGAGAAACTGAGAGAAATTTATGGGTTTTTTTAACCTTACATTTTAATATGGGTTTTGGAATATTCAGATACTAAAAAAAATATTTTTGCTTTAAAAGAGAAAAATCATAACTTAACAATTCTTTTTTTGTCAGCTTCAGATTATTTTACTCTAATACTTTTTCTTGACAACCCCCAAATGCTCTGTGGTGTCACAATATAGGGTTGCAACTTTAGAGCCAACCTAATCCTAATTCTGAACATGTGGTCATTTTCTCAATGGGGAGTTAAGCTACTACTGTGATCTTGTCAGGTTTAAAGAGAACCATCCTTGTGAAGCACTACAATACTATTGACCCCAAATCAATGTCTCTCGCCACCCAATTGATTTCACTTCTTTCTGTAACTCTCTACTGCACCAATTTTATTATTTTAACTTAGTTTTACATTCAACTCAAAAATCTAATTCTAGCGAACCTCACAACTAAATATTTTCTGGAAAATTCCAAGATAAGTTAGTTGATATCCTTTGATTTTCTACACATTCTCTAAAGAAATCCACACTTCATCCATCTATCTCACCTCACTGTCGCCTCTGACATTTTCCACAACTAAGCACCCCACCTCCTCACAATTACACATCATTGTGTTGTCAATGCCTCCATCGCCCTATTTGGTTCAAATGGAGGAGAGGGTTTGACAGTTTGTCGGGCCAGAGAAGATAAGATGGCCATTTAGCAGACGGCTGCTCGCCTATCTTCTGTGTAGATTTAATTATACTGTTAGCTCCCCTCCCAGGAAAAGCTTTGAAGTCACTTATGTCAGGAGAGCAGAGAGACTAATGTGATCTGCTTTAGTGTTGGAGCTTGAGGAAGAGTTTTCAAGCAGTACAGGCTTGTAGCTTTGCTCTTGAAATTAATATGGGATGTTCTGTGACTGTGCTATTGTGCAGAAATAACTTAGATCTTGATATAATATGAATGTACCACATTACAAGCCTTGTCAGAGGCAGCTGCGAGTGAGACCACTGCAGAGGGTGTATGGAAACGTCCCATCAGGACAGTGGAGTCTGTAAAACAGAAGCTGCGGTTATAGCTGGAGGCAAAAGAAACGATACCCTCATAAAATTTCATGATACAAAGTAGAGCAGGTGGGAGTGTCCTGTAATAAGCAGGGAGATTTTTCTTCAAAACCAAGAATTCATGAAGACATCCAGCTCAGACAATAAGTCTATGAGTCAATAAGTGAATACAAATGTTGAAGGAATTTTATTGGAAGGATTAGCACTTATACTCTTTGGTGTGGCAACTTTTTTAATTACAAGTGGAAGAAGAAATACAAAAGCTGCGCACTAATTTACATATCCATGTATAAGACTACAATAAAGGTTGCTAATCAAAGCTGGTAGAGTTGTTTTGGACATAAAGTTAATTTTAAAATTGAATTATTCCCTCTTTCAACAGCGGAGATGTTCTTTGTACACTGTGGCTCCCTATCAGTTTTTTTCTTGTTGGTCTTTCCCTTCTCCTCCCTTGTATCTGTTGTTTCATTAAACCCTATCTATTGTTGCATTTGCTCTTTTGGAGCTTCGTCCTTTTTCTTCCTCTATCAGTTGTTTGCCAGGTGGCGAGTCTCTGAAAGCTGTCTGATTTATAGCAGTGTAAACCGCCATGCTAGACAGGAGTCCTCCTTTCGATATTCAGTAGGGGTGCACATGTGTGTATGTGGCCTTGTATTTGCCATTGTAAGGACAATTTTCCTAACTCATAGGCTACTATAATGCATGTAGGAATGTTCGGTTAATGGTTAGGTTTAGGGTGAGGGTCAGGGTTAGGGTATTGAATTGAATGAAAAAGGAATCAAAGTCAATGCAAAGTCGTAGTGAAGATAGAAGTACATGCCATGTGTGTGGGGGTGTGTGGGTGTGTGGGTGTTTTGTGTAAAATAAAATCATGTTTTGGTTTTCAAATGCTGCTTTTCCGACTTTTTGTAAATGTATTCTTTGTTGCTTCTGTTTCATTACAATGGAACTTACCAATATCCTTTCTCCTATGCTAATAGAGATAGAGAAGTTTTCGATACCAACACAGTACAGTGCAGCTTTCCTAAGAACTAAGATTTGATACTTATGACATCAGAGCAGGGGAATTTTTAATGCTTGAAAGACGACCAATATGATGCACTGTAAAAGCAGATTTTCTTGTTCTCTACTTTTTGACATGTGATTTTACCAGCTTTAACATGAATTAGCAATCATTATAAAAAGATCATGTGTACTTGATGAGAATGTGTGAGAGAATGTGTAATAGTAGCAATTATTTTTAGCTGCTTTCTAAGATTTGATGAGTACGCAAAATAACAATGTAAGACATAATAAGCTACAAGTGAATATGGCCTTCAGCGTGTTCAAGTAAATTGATACAATATGTTACGGGAAAATGTTTTCTGTAAGTGAACAGCAGAATACAATGTTGAACAAATAGAAGGAGACTGTCAGGTACCCAAAACATACAAGTACTTGGAAGAGGTAAAATATCACCATGCTACCATGTTTTAATAATGTTTATTTTTAAATAAATAGAAAAGTAAAGATACTTACAGTACAGTGGCATAAAATATGCAGCATGTTGTCAGTGCAACTGGAATTAGCCATGAAGAAGGAACTTTGTGCTTGCATAGACATAAATTCTCTTTCTGCTTTTTATGCTACCCAGCACAGCTGCAAAGCAATTAATTTCAGTATGTGCTTTATGTGAGTGCAGCTTGATGCATATGTTTGGCTGAATGTACAAGACTTAAAAGCCTCATATCAAAAATATTTTTCAATGTGGTTATGGTTTTATTGCATGCTGTTAGTCTTGTTCAAGGTCTGGCAACAAGTACATTAATAATGTAAGATTTAAAGTATAAGCTTACCTATGCATCTTATAATATTTATTTTAGTTCATTAATTTTCAGACTCATGTGTAATATTGTGGAAAAAAAATAAATGAATAAATGTAATAATAAGAAGGAAAAGCCTTGGAACAAAAAGCCAAAACCTATGAAAATGAGATTGCATGTGTCTAATCATGATGCTTATGCTGAATTTCATTTGTGTCCCACTTCAAGAAAAGACCACTGTCTTCCAGCAACGGAAGCATCAGAATCTTTTATATTGATCATGGTTTAGTATCTCTGCATTCTGCACTTAGATGATTTCAAAGTTATCTATTGAGTCAACAGTGAATTCTTTAAAGGGACAAATTCAAGTTTTTGAAATGAGATTCTGGTGAAAGATCATGAGCAATCTCAGGGATGCACTAAGCAACTCTTCAGATTTTTATTTGGTTTAAACAGATTAGATTTTCTTACAGGCTGATGGTAACCAGAGAATGTGTCTACCAGCTCAAAACAACTTCAGTCTCATAAGTTTCATTGTGATTAATATTAATGTTGTATAATGAGCCATTAACAGTTGTCATGTCTGCATCAGATCTTTACAGCTATTAAATTTTTAACCATTCCTGTGACATTTCAAGTGATTTGGGGCCCATGCCTTGGACCATCTCTGTTAACAGTGCAAGTAAATTCACTGAAGATAGCTCTTTTTGATACCACAGTTCAGTATCCAGTCATCTTACTCGTTCTGAACATAAGCTCATACAATGTGAGTGAAATGCAGGCTTGTAGCTGATTAAAGTGGAAGTATATCTGTTCTGAAAAGTCTACCTGCTGAAGCATATAGTTATAGACAAGCCTTTAATGTTTCAGACGGTTTGATGTGATCATTAGTTGAACATCACAGGCAGAAATTTTTGTCGTTTCAAAGAATACAAGATATGTGTCTGGAGAACAAGGATACTGGAAAAATGTCTTTTGATACTTACAGTATTGAGGATATGGCATAACCAAAATGCACGTATTCTGCCAGACACGATTACAAATAGTTAGTTTAAAAATATTTTTGTTTTCATATTTTATTATCTTCAGAATTTTATTCTTTAACAGTATTTATATAATTTTTAGCAACCAATGATGGCACAATTATGACACTATGATGGTTCAATTTTCCCAAGACGGAGATGTTTTGCTTTGCATCGATGTTTTAGAGCTTTTCTGTAAACTGCCATTTTTTTGTTCTCGCTACAATTCCTCAGACACAGATCACGGATCCTGGGGTATGAATCTGCATGCACAAATTATGAGTCAAAGCGTGGTTCATAAACCAAGAGCAAAGATTTACGCTTAGTCTTTTTGCACCCCTTAGTTGACCATAGGGGGTCTCAGTAGGAGGTCATGCAGTGAAAGAAAAGGAAGACGGAGAGGGAGGAGAGACTCACATTGTTTTTGATATCTGTGTGCACCAGGGCTGTTTTAATCCTGTGCCTACACATTACAGCATGTGACTTTTTGTCAGTTTTGTTTGGATCTATAACCAATTTTTTGTAGAGCATATTCTGTGTGTGCAAATGTTCAATAAAGAAATATTTGCTTGTTTACACTGTTTATTGAAATCCTTTCTGTCCTCTTCTCTCTTGTGCTTCATATGATTTGTTGACATAATAGCGTCCTTTCTCTTCAGCTAATTTGGGGGAAGTTTTGCAGGGTGCTCTATTATTTTGGTAATTTCTTCTAGTCTCTTTTTAGATTTTCCTGCACAGCCAGAACATTGCATCATTTTCTGGGAGTCTTAGCAAGAGAATTTTGAACACAAATTGGGATGCAAGTGTTCCAGGTCTTGGCTGTACGTATGTCTAACTGCCTGTCTTCCCTGAGCGTCTGCCTGCCTGTCAGCCGATTGGCCTCTTGTCTCCTCTCTGTTTCCAACATTTTCTCACTGAAATATAAAGGCAGCAAAAAGGTGCTTGGTTGCTAAGGTAACCAATCTCCCAGTGATTTCAGGATCTTTGGAAAGTGTGTTCAAGAAGCCAGTTTGAAGTTGAGATTTTTTTTTTTTTATTAGAGAGAGAGAGAAACTAAAGTCAAATATTAGGTGGACAAGAATTTTAATAATGGAATTTAAATTATCCAAAAATTAATAGTGGATTTTCTGAAAACTAGAATTTTGTAACACAATAAAACAATATTAAGTAGCAAAAGAGACGGCTTGAATTATAAAAATCTGCTGTTTATTGTTCCTGACCTAAAGGTTACTATGCTGTTCATTAACTAGCACTTTACTGATTAATGCTTAAGTACAGATTTTGTTTACCATTTAAAGATGTAAAGCTCACCAGTTGGATTCAGTTGCTAAGCTCCCCTCAAAAAACTATAATGGATAAAATTCTGTCAAAACCAACTAAACACAATCATGTGCAATACAAGCACTGTGTAGTCTAACAGTGTAGCAGTTTTAGTGATTTATACTATAGAGTATGTAATTTGGTTTATCCATATTATGACACAGTTTATTATGACACATGATTGTATAAGACATATTATGAAGAGATAAATTCCATATTTCCTTTTGAAAAAATCTTAAATTCAGGATTTTGGTAATTCTGCACCATTCTTCATCATAATGATGGTGTTGGCCTTGAAAACCAATTTCCCTCCTTCAGAAACCTTGGCCTACTGTGATGCTTACACTCCAATGATGTGAACAGTGATCCTAGCAAGTTTTTTTTGATTTTCTGAATGACATTCTCCAAAGCATCATGAGCAAAGACAATGACTTGCTTAGAATCTCAACCGACATTAAACCAAATCATCTTGTTAAATCTGAGATGTCACATTTCCACCGTTAATCACATATAATCACATGCCAAATTAACACCAAGAACCAAACTTAATACTGCAGAGAATGGTTAGAGGTTAATTGGTTTGTTAATTGTTCCTCAGTGACAAACTGATAGTTTTGTTTTCATTCTTTTTTTTTTTTCAAGCAACCTCCATTCACTCGCTTCCTCTTAAGTCTGGTAAAAATCTCATCCAATAATTCACTGAAGCAATTAAATTCCTGCAGTTGGCCAGGTCTGGTTGGGAATAGTGCTCCATCACGTCACAGTGAGGTAGCTGCGGTGGCTCTCTGTGACTTATAGTCTTGTTGCAACATTCATTAAAGATAAAACCCCTGTGTTGGCTCAGATTCTCATGGTTAGGAGACTGGCAAAATACCAAATTATAAAGATCTTCATATTTTATTAGAGTTTGTTGAATAAAATAGTGGCATTAAAACACAGTTTAGCTTGGAGGTAACCCTTCCAGTCCAAAAAATTGTGTGTTTTGTGCTCATTATTAAACATAAGTTCTTAAAGAATGTCTTAGTTCAGTTTTGCTGCATGTAGCTGCGTAACATCATAATATTGAGCTTTCAGATTTTACTCTTGGTTATTTTTTTTTGTTTTTGTTTGGTTCCATTGAAAATATATATATATAACAAAGGCTATTAATAATTTGAGGCTATCAAAAGTATCTTTGCTAAGTGGATCCCACATTCTCTTTTTTTCTTCCTCTTGCTGAATCATAGTTTTACACAAAAACACCATCATGTGTGACAGTGAATTACTTGCATACTGATTTATGTGTGTGTGCATGTCAGTGTGTGTGGTTGTGTGCATCCATAACCCATCTCTGGGAATGCAGGCTGCTCTATTTTTGTGCTTCACATTTCTCATCAATATTTCACTCTTTCCTTGACTCATTCTCTCGCTCTTCTCTCAGAATAAGGTGTTATCTATGCTCCACCAAACACCATTGATGGACTGGCTGGCTGGCTGGAATCCCACTGGGACC